>BDDC01000327.1:0-25234 GCA_001662425.1 Chlamydomonas sphaeroides
GCTGGGGCTGGGGCTGGGGCTGGGGCTGGGGCTGGGGCTGGGGCTGGGGCTGGGGCTGGGGCTGCGCTCTGTCGCTGCTGTGCATGCGGGTCGTGCGCGGGCGCTTCCCAGCGGCGGCGCTTCCGCGCCATGCAATAGAGATAGGAATAAAAATGGTTACGACTTGTGTAAAGCACAGGTCATTGCATTCAGGAGGGCGGGCGTGTATACATGGGGCGAGCCCCACGCCTACCACCGGTGCACCAGGCTAGGTACCGCGCCAGCGCTCGTGCGCTGTGATCCGTTGCCGCGACCGGGCGCTGTATGTGCGCTGCCCGTTGCTCTGCATGTCCCTCAACGGCCTGCTCTCCTTAATTGAACAACGTGGGCTCTGCACATTGCCGCCCTCCACCACCTCTCACATTCACCCTCCCCCACACAGGCTGGCCATCGACCTGTGCGCGCTGTCGGTTGTCACCGGCTTTGCCATCCAGGCCGCCAGGACGCCGGGGGGAGGCTGGGCGCCGCTGCAGGGGGCTGTCGGCCCCGCGGAGCTGCGCCTGGGCAGCGACTCGCCGCGGCCCTGGGCCGCCGTGGTGCAGGCGGACAACATGGTGGCGTGGTCATGGCCCGGCGGCGCAGCTGTTCCGGCGGGTGGCAGCTGGAACGTCACTCTGGCTGCTCCGGTGGGTAATACACACACAATATGTTTATACACATACCTAAACATAACTTATAAAGAACACTTCAGTGGTGTGCAGGCATCATGCGGCAAGCGCCCTAGGCGTTCGGTTTCTCTCTGGGCGGACAGGTCAGGATGGTGTATCGTCGGCCTGGCATTCTCCACATTCTATGGGTGTGTGCTTGTTTGTCGGTGGCGTGCTGTGGTGTGATGTAACATGGTGAGATCGTGCATGCGTGGCTCTCAGGCCACAATGTGTCGTACGGTCGGGTGTCGCCAACGCGCCCACCCTCGCTCCAAGCCCGCTTGCCCCACCCCTGCCCCCCCGTCCGTGCCGGCACGTAGGTCCTGGCCCGCTGGGTGGTGCTGCAGGCCACCGCCTCCCTCCAGCTGGCCGAGCTGCAGGTCCGGCAGCGCGCGAGCACCAGCACATTGTGTGTCGTCAAGTAGATTGGGTATTGTTTAAATGCAGCATAGTAAGGCAGGCAATGTGATGTGAAAATAACATACCACCTACCCGGCGGCATCATTTGATATGTTGATGCGGCTGGCCGCGTGGCAGGCGCGGCAGCGCCTGGGCAGTGGTGCTGAGCCGGGATGGTGCGAAGACTGTATTACAACGTGCATGTGTCACAATTACGTACCAGGCGATGCAGCTGGCTTAACCGGCTGCAGGTAGCTGAGTGCGCCGAGGCCTCCACCGTACGACAGCTGTGGTCGGCATGCACGCGGGTCACGGCATATGTAGATAGCGGCCACCGGCCTGTGACGGGGCGGCCGGGAGCCCAGCCCAGCCCTCGTATCAATCTATCCTGTATCGATGATATCGACACATTGAGGTTCGCTTGAGGCGATAGAGTATTGATTTAAAGTAAGATACGACTGCTCAGGCCGCACCGCTTTATCCCCGCCAGCGCCTGACTGGGCGGCGGCCCCGCCCCCCAGCCGCAGGTCTCGGCCACGCCCCCCAACCGCCACCGATGATGCCGCCACCGATCAATGATTGATGCCGCCCCCCACGCCGCAACCGTGCAGGTGTTTGGGCAGCGGCTGGTGCCAATAGACGAGTGCCGCGACGGCAGCCACACCTGCAACCTGGAAAGGTGTGTGGGCCACACAGAGTGTGGTCTCGATCGGAAGACATCTGCTGGGCCAATGGATAGGCAGACGCCCCGACAGGCAAGCGGAGGCTCATCGTCATGTGCTGTGTGGCATGGAACCCGCGTCCATTGACTCCCTCCTGCGGACTCGATCGCTCCCGCCTCCTGCCTCCTCACTGCCGGCGTCCTGCTTGCTGACTCCCGCCTCCTAACTCCCGCCTCCCGCCCACACAGGTCTACTTGCGTGGATACGC
This sequence comes from Chlamydomonas sphaeroides, assembly GCA_001662425.1. NCBI lineage: Eukaryota > Viridiplantae > Chlorophyta > Chlorophyceae > Chlamydomonadales > Chlamydomonadaceae > Chlamydomonas > Chlamydomonas sphaeroides. Next base: position 2,016 of record BDDC01000327.1, read on the forward strand.
TGGATGCGTACATGTGTGTGTGGGAGGGGCGGGTGTGTGTTTGCGTCGATCAGTGGTGCTGTTGTGGGTGCACGCGGTACCGCAAAGCACCCTCATGTGCACCCAGCCACGTGCTCGTTTGCTGGCAAGCCTAACACGGTCATCGCTCCTCCGCCCCGCAAAGGTGCATGTGTAAGCCTGGCTTCTACCAGGCTGACGCCTACAATTGCTATGATGGGTAAGCATGTACCTACTCAGTTGCACATCAGCGGTCACGTCTATGGATACTAAGTATATTTTATACCATGTATCTTCATGTCTGTGTACGGCGATAAGTAAGTGGGCCAGGTAACGAAAGAATGACGACACCTCTCGCTCGCAGGTGCCTGGACCCCCCAACACCTCCATGCGGCGCCCGGTCTCGTTGCACGAGCTTGTCCGGCCCCGGCCCCGCATTTGCCTGCCAGTGCGTGTCATCTGCCTACAACCAGAGCCTTGGGGACTGCCCGCCGGGTAAGCTTGTTTGGGGTCCCAGCCGCCATGCCACGAATGTGGATGGTGAGCATCGCATCATTCACACAGGGCTGGGTCTAGACGACTGGGTGGGTGCTGCAACGGCTTGCCTGCCTGCCTACTTGCAGCCAACCATGCGAAGCAGACACTGCAGTCGTGCGTGAGGCTATGATAATCTGCTGACGCAAGTGCAACCCACGCAAGCATGCGCGTTGAAGTTGTGCTTCCTCCCCCCCTTTCACCATGACCCAAGCAGCAGCAAAGCACATTTGGGACACCTCACCTTTCAGTCCTGCATCTGACCTGCCGGCCTCTTTACTATCCCTCCCATTCACCCTCAATACTCACAAGCAAAGGACCCCGCTCGTACACACATGTGTGTGTGCCTTCACATCCAGTTGTCCGCTGTGATGAGGCCAGCCTGTTTGTGTCCATTGCGTGTGTTGCTCTTGCTGAATGGGCACACAGCGCCCTGCTCACGGCCCGCCGACTGGTGCCTTGCACTGGGCCGCTGGGTGGAGACAGTGGATTGCGATGGAGATGGCCTACAGGTGAAGACTCGTAGATTCACTTAATTCTTCATTTCATGTTAATTATCAATTCACTTCTTATCTCATTTCTCAATTCATTGTTTGATTCATTTCATTTTATTTCGTTTCATTTCAATTTGATATTATATCACTCATCGTGGCCAGCGTGCAGGTGGCCGAGTCACCATTTACTTACTAGCTTTCTTATTTGCACTTCTGCCGGGCTGCAGGATCTGGTGTGCCTAGGATCGCTCTTCTACGTCAACCAGGATTTGGAAACACGGCGCTATGATGCGCTGCTGTCCTCTCGCGGCTGCTGGCCCGAGGCCACCAGCAATGCAACGGGCTACCAGCTGCCAAGGAGCAGCTGCCTTCCGCGATGGGGTGAGCAGCAGCCAAGGCTGCCCTTACGTACTATCAAGCAGCCTCATGCGCTGCTGGACTGAAAACGTATGATATCAATATTACAATGGGGTACAGGGTGGGTTGGGGGCTTCCGCCATCCTGCCTACTCTACCTCCTTGAAGCACGGCGAGGCAAGTTCGCTGTACCTCTACCTCTATTTTAAACATCACGATACTATGATGATTAAGTAGTCGAGGGGGCATGAGGATTGCCACACAACAGGTGAATAGGCACGCCGCGCTAGCTAGAGCACGCACTGCCAACAAGCTGCCATGCCTGCTGAACCCAGCCAGTGTGGCTCCGACTGCTCATACACAGGCTGCGGCTCGCTGGCGGGCTACCACGCCCTGACGGACTGGGACACGGCGTGAGTAGCCGGTTGTTTGGGGGTCATTCGTGCGCACTGCTGCCATGGCGCCCTGCCTATGAACTGGCACGCATCCGCGATTGCCTCTAAAGCCCTGTCCTATACAAGCCCTGCTGTGTTCCAGTGTTAGGTAGAACAGAACCTGTGCTGTGTGTCTGTGGGAAGTGCAGTAGTGCTTCGGAGCCCGGCGCCTCACAAAGCATATTGATTGACCCAAGCCGACCGACATAAGAAGCTCATGCGTGGGTCTTGTTGGGCAACCACACGCGGGTTGCGGCGGGGTGTGCAGATCGATGTCAGCACCGTTGATCCCGCCCCCCTGCAGGGACACCCGGAGCCTTGCACTCAACCAAACCGATGGCGTTAAGTGCAGCACCTACCCCGAGTGCAGGTATTCATGCGCAAATTGTCCACCTCCAGAAGCCATTATAGGTATGCATACGCTGCTGTCACACGACCGCCCAAGCATCACAGCAGAAGCATACCGGTATTTGAATCAGTGTTGTTTGTGGTAATTGAGCAGTATGATGCGTACAGTGCAGTAGCAGCAGTGCCGTAACTACAGGGTGGAATGCAGGTACATGTGATACGAGTAGTGATCAACGTGGTGAAGTGTGCTGCATCCTACACACAGGCCCCGAGCTCAGGCTGTGGTCGGCGACCACCCTGGCCACGCCAAGCCCCTGGCCACACTCCCCCTGCTGCCTGCCCACTGCAACCTCAGCTAAATATGGTTATGACGCATTCAACACACATGTTGTTGCATTCAGGAGGGCAGGCGTGTATGGGGAGACCCCGCGCCTACCACCAGCACTACAGCCTGGCTGCGCGCGCCCTGCTGCCCCCCCCAACCCCTCCATGCTCCCCCAGGGGCATAAGCAGTCCCGTGGGTCTGGCCGGCAGTCTGGTGTTCCCTCAGGGCGCGAGCTCTGCCCGGGTCAATGCCAGCCAGCTTGCGCAGGCGCCAGGCATGTGCCTGTGGAAGAAGGTGCCTCGGGGTGAGTGGCGCTCGCTCGTGCGCTGCGTGGCTGGCTGGGGCCCATGACAAGATGCATAGCCCGAGCATGTATCTACACCCTCCATATATATCTACGTGTCGCAGTGTACATGTGTCTACACCTGCATGTCGATGTTGATGTTGTCATTTGTGTTCGTCAAATGTTCGTTTTATGTTCCATGCATGATTGTATGCATATCGCGTGATGCAACACACACACATGTACATATGCATGTTTATATACATTCGTATGTGTCTATATAAAGCCGCACGAGTGTGTCTGCTCACCGCACCCACCTGCCCCGCACCTGCTGCGGCCCTCCTGTGGCCCCCTGCCAGCTTGTCCGCCAACACCGGGCTACACCACATACGCTGAAGTTACAGTCGTGTGAGTAGTCCACACTTGGTAACATGCCTCATCAAACATACGTGTATCTAATATTACTGCCATGCTGCTGAAGTGGCTGTCGTGCGGCTTAAGCCACCGTATGCCAATAGTGTGTATGTGGGGCTCTGGCCATATCCACCCCTGCCTGCACGCTAGCATACCATGGGTCCGGGGCTGCCGTGCACACGTCATATGAAGCTCACCACCACACCTATTCGTATCCCCGTGCGCCCTCCCCTGCGATGCGTGCGGCGACCCACGCCACACAACGTGCAGCGGCGACATGCAGCGGAGCTACTCGGGACCCTCCTCAGCCTGGGCGGCGTGCGACCGCAACACCACAGTACGATATAATAGATAGCTAGAACGGGGGGGGCATGCACATGTGCTCTTGTGCTGTGATGGGGTTGTGCGTGGTGTGGTGTGCAGTGTTCGGATCGGTGCGCATGATTGGTGATTCGACAGCAGCATATATGACTGTATGTGGGCCATCGATGCGAGCCTTGCACGCTGCCTCCGTCTTGTCCGTCCCGGCCCCCACAATTTAAAACCCGCGCGACCCACACGTTTCCCCAACCTTTCCTGGCCGCCGCCGCTCCCATACTCCCGCCCATCTCCCCCTACTATCCCCAGTGCGCTGGCTTCACGGCCGACGGCTGGCTGCACACTCAGGCCGGGCCCCTGGCGCTGGTGATCGGAGCGGTGCCGGAAGACCCCCCGTGTTTCTATGCCAAGAACAAACGTGGTGAGCCATGGCAGCTGATGGATGTAGCATGTGCGTCTTATTCTTTCTTTACATGTGTACATTATGTGGCACATAGCTACGCATAACACATACAAGACGCACATGGTGTGGGCTGTCCACCACACGCACGGGTGCCGTGACGTGAGCTAGCATCCGCGCATGTCTCCCCGGCTGGCACTGGTGCTTACAATTGGGCTCAAGCACTTGGCTGGTGTCGCATGGATCCGCATTTAGCAACCAGCTGCTGACAGTGAGCGTGTGTGTGGGTGAACCTGTGTGCGTTCGCATGCTGCGTGTGCGCCCGCTGCATGCAGCCACGTGCCGCGCGCCCGCCAACTGGTGCACGGCGATGGGGGCTACGACTGAGGCGCTTTACTGCGACGCAGACGACGTCAGGTGGGGTACAGACTCCATTGATGTAGCATGCTGTATGCTATGTTTTAAAGAGTCGTACAGACGAAAAGTAATAGTTAAATGTCTATATTGTAAAGCGACAGCATTGCATGCCCTCGCTCCTGCCAAGCTGTCTGCATGTACGTAATTCAGGATTGGCAGGATGCAACCAAGCTGCCTGCTGCGGAATGTGCAGAGCCAGTTTGTGTGATCACGAGCGCTGTATGTGCCGCCCTCGCATTCTACTAATCGACGAAGTTGATAGTGTCCATTGAGCCGCCGTATCGTTGATGTAGCAATAATATGAACAATACGAACGTACGCGGGCTGGCTCCGTCTCTGGCGGCCCTCCGTCCCTGCAGGGACCTGGTCTGCACCGATGCCATGCCAGCGGCAACCGGGCAGCCCTTGCTCGCTAATCCGACGTGCCTCAATCTCATCAATAATCGTATCTTTACATTTCGGCTCGATGGACTGTATCAACGAAGATACATGGGCTGCCCTCCCCGCAGGGACCTGGTGTGCACCGACTCCATCGGCAACCGGGCCGTCGCCCTGTCGAGCTACGGCTGCAACAGCACACTCACTCCCAGCGGCGCCTGGCCCGCTGCCGACCGCGGACTGTGCCCAGTCAAGTGGCCAGGTGCAGCATCAATCCCATTAGCCCATTACATTCAAAACTACCTTTCATAACTACCCTCGATATCGTGCATGCCCCGGTTGCACGAATGCCCTCCCTCCCCTTGCAAGTGCAACAACTCCCATCCCATGCCCACTGCCTCTGGCCCCACGCCAGACGCCCCCCGGCTCATCTCTCACTTCAAGCCGGCCATCGCCTCCTCCAACTATGCGACCAGCTCTGGACTGGTGGCCATCGCACCACTCAACTCCAGCATGATATGGAGCCCCTCTCGAGCCAACAACGGCTTCACCGGCGACACGGCCCCTGGCTACCCGGACCTGGTGCAGACCGCCAAGGGTGAGGTCTCAAGCCAAAAGCAGTATAATGATATACACAGTAAAATTTTGTATTTACGTACGTATAAAAGAAGACCACGCACCAAAGGCAGGGCCTGGAGCCTCCGAACGCAGTTGCCGTGGTGCAGCTAGCAGCAGTTGGGGCAGAGCCGGCCGGCGGTGCTGGCTGCGGCACTCCATGGCCCTCAGCCCTTCCTTATCCCCAACCTCCTTGCCCCACCCGCATCCGATACATGGATGGGCGGATGGCGTTGGCGCCGCTGCAACACAGGCGACCGCGAGCCGTACATCCAGGCAAGCCGCATGTAGATATGTGTACATTTGATGTCTATACTGTATATTAATGTGCACATACCAGTACACGATCACGTAATCATGCAGAATGCGAGGTTTTCTTGCGGGCGAGCCGGCAGCAGCTGCATGCGGCGGTAGCCGCGACGTGCTGTAAGCATGCAATCAGCTGTCTGCTGCCATACGTGTGAGGTTTGCATGGCCTGCAGTATATGAGTGCCCACCCCTGTGGAGCGAACGCACATGCAGCAGCGGCGCAGACAGCTGCTGACACAACACAAACTAGGCTTTCATAGCATATCTAGTCACCCGCCGCCGCTGCTGCAACTGCCGGGGGTTTTCCACATGCCAACCTGGGGCCGCCACGCTGGGTGACACAAACTATAGATTCATTCAGGGATTTTTACGTAGTGCTACCGTATCAATCATCATACCTGTATATATCTGGCCTTCTCTTCGCAGATCGACCTGGGCGCACTGCACTGGGTCACGCGCATCGTGATTGCAAACCGCAAGGACTGCTGCTGGAGCCGCCTAATGTTTGCGGTACGGCTAGGCGGTGTGGGGCGTGCAAGCAAGGCCGTGTGGCTGCATTTCCCGTGATTAATTGAAGTAACGATCGCCGCCAACCTAGTAATTATCCGCTGTGTCGAACTACTGCCCCAACTCGCATGCTTGCACACGTGCCGCAGGAGCTGCGCGTGGGCAACGCCTCCGCCTGGGCCAACGGCCTTAACGTGGACATCAACGCCCTGGTGTGGCTGCAGCCAAGGGGGTGCGTTGACTGCAGTGCAGCCCTCATGCGCCGATTGTAGTGTGTGTACGAATATCTTACTATGTACAAGCATGCATACACTGTGCGTGTATGCATGCATGCACGCAAGGCCAGGCGTGCAAAGCCGCAAGACTGCTAATGCCAAACGAAATGGCGAGACCTGGCTTGCATTATCCCAGTCACCTATCAAGCAAGCAAGGGACAGGGCGTGTATAGGGCTGCGGCCGCCCTGTTGCCCTACCTACCTCAACGTCACTGCGTGTCAAGCCCGCTGTACCACATCAGGAGGGGTTCTGTTTTACTTCACAATCCAAACACAGCCACATCAGAATGACGGCATGCATTGTGGAACCAATGCATGGCCTTGTTCGTTGCTGCCCATGTGTCACAGTTACACAGCGAGCGACCCGCCAAGGATCGACGTACTGCTGCCGAGCGCCGTACTGGGCAGGTGCGTACCTGCCACTGGCGGTATGTGCGGCCGGTGGCTTGCATGGGTGCGTGCAGCGTAGGCCCACGCTGCGTCGCTGTTCATGATATGTACAGCTGTACATGACCCATCATCACCATGATGAAGGATACCGGATACGGATACCTATGCAATCCTGCGCACCCAACTAGCTAACCAACCCCAGCAGACACGTGTGTGCACCCGTGGTGCGATTTGATGGAAGGGACACGATCGCAACTGAGCCTGCTGGCCGCTGCTCGCACGGTGCTGCAGGTACGCCTCGCTGCGTAACAAGAACGCGGGCGACTACGCGGCCAACCCCGCGGGCGAGGGCTACCTGCTGAGCATCCAGGAGCTCGAGGTGTACGGCTACCCGCACGGTGCGGAGCAGGGCGCGCATACGTGACAGGACATGCTACGATTTACATATCCCACTATGCAAAGTACAGGCATGCATTCAATCATCATGTACTGGGCAGCTGACAGTCACGCAAGTGCGGCCGTGTCCGTACAACCGACACCACCAACTTCCTGCTGCCTGTGGGCCCTCTGTACTCGTCCCAAGCAGACACGCTTGGCCCGGCACGCATCCACACCTGCTTGCTAGCTTGCAATTAGGAAGGCATGCGCCTCCCGCATCACACTCACCCCACCTCGCCTCCACCCCACCCCACGCAGCGCCCTCGCTCTACCTGGACATCACCACCAACCTGGCCATGGGCAAGGCAAGCGCACTCGCTTGTCAGCAATAATACACGAACCATAATTAAGTCCCTCCAGTAACGCCAGTAACGCCAGCAACGCCAGCTCCCGCTCAGGCTTCCCTTGCCAGTGGGCCTTGTATGCCACGTACGCCACCCGCCTGTCCCTCCCCCCGACAGACCGTCACCGCGTCCTCCGCCGCTGTCCACCCCAGCATCCCCGACGGCTACCACCCCCGCCTCGCCGTGGATGGGACGGCGGCGCTCTACAGCACCTGGCAGGCGTCACCATGTGAGCAGATAGGGCAGGCACTGCCTGCTTCCAACAAAACAGCCCCAATGATCCCAACCTATCTACACACCCTACTCACCAAGCCCCACCGGTTGCTAGCTCCTTACCAACATGACAAGCAATCCCCGCCACATGGAAACAAACATCTATCCGCCCCCCGTAGCGGACACCAACAAGCCACTGCTAGCCATCGACCTGGGCTTCATCGCGGTCGTCACCGGCTTCATCATCTACCCTCGCTTTGACAGTGAGCAGTCACTCACGCAGCGCTGTCCTGGACTCGGCCGGTACTAGCCCAGGGGCCTCCGCCGGTACTAGCCCAGTCGGTGGTGGGCGTGGGGTCTCCCTATACACGCCCGCCCTCCTAATGTAATGACACGTGTTACACACGAGTCGTAACCATCTCTATTATCTCTATTTCTATGTCGCCGGTACTAGCCCAGCGGCCCCCGCCGCGGGCCATGAATCCCGCTGGCCTTCCGTCCCAGCCGCCGATACGCGCAGATGGCTGGCCAGGGCCCCTCCGTGGCAAGCCCCATCGCGCTAGCTGCTGGCTCTATGTTCCTGCGCCCCCATGGCCCCATGGCCCCATGGCCTGCTCCCACCCAACCCCCGCCCCCAACCCACCCAACCCCCGCGCCCCGCAGCCGGCGGCTGGCAGCCCGTGCCGCGGCTGTCGGTGCGGCTGGGCAACGCCAGCTTGCTGTTGCCATCGGCCGATGTGACGCCGCTTGAGCTGCAGTACGTGACCAGCCTGCTGTGGAGCCACAACACCTCGGACTCGGCCTACCCAACGGCGCCGCTGCGGGTGGACCTGGCCAAGCCGGCCTACGGGAGGTGCGTTGGGTTGCCTGGCATATATAGGCGCAGCAGGCCAAAGGCAGCACGCATGGTGTGCTGTGATGTGCAGTGCTTACACACCGGCATGGCTGCGGTGCATGGCTGGGCGTGTACGGCATCACACACGATGCGCTGTACGCATGTGTGCTGGCATGCATTGCCGTGCAATACTGGCATGAATGGCAGCACGCTGCTGCGCTTGCGCGTTGCGCGGCGCAGCGTCTATCAGGTTTATGTTGATGTGTGTGTGTGTGTGGTGGGGGTGTCTAATGGAAGAAATGATAATCAGTCCCCGAAATGACTCGTCGTTAACCACGCACGGTGCCGCCCTAGTGTCGCCTTGAGTTGCAGTGAGGCTATTCATAGAATCCGGTTGTAAGATCGCAGAAAGCACGTGTTAATGTCCAATCGGCCTGGACGGACTGGCGCATGGGGAGGGCAGGGTGGAACTCGTCAGGGAAGAGAGATTGAGAGAAAAAAAGGGAGAGCAGAGCGCGGGTGCAATCAATTGTCGCCACCCAAATTGGTCAATCTGTCTACCGGCATATATTTATACATGCATAGACTCCTATATACATGTTATATTGGTGTGCATGTGGTGGTGATTGCCTCGATCGCATGTCGTCCACGCCGGTCGTGCTGCCCTCCTTCCCTTCCCGCCTCAGGTGGTTCTCGGTGCAGGCCTACTACCATTCATTTGGGCTGTCAGAGGTGCAGGTGCTCGGCTGGCCGGCGGGTGAGCAGGTCGTGCAGTTGTATAAAATAAAACCAAGCTAATGTTATGCGATGTAGTGTACCTAATGTTGTATTATGGTGGCGGGCCAGCAGAGCGGTGACAGTGACTAGGTACAACAGCATGGCTGCTGAGGGAGTCCTCAGAACGATCAAACGCAGGGGTCTGCGTCCCGCCGGCGGGCCGACCGGTTTGTCTGCGGACACACCTAACGGCTGTTGTGCGGGTGCCTGGCATGACAATGAAGGGCGTCGTAGCGGCACCGCCTCCTGCTGGGGCATCGATCTGGCCCCCAGTGCTTGCTTGGAGCCGCCGCCATTGTCCGTTAAGAGCCCCCTGACTTTCGACGCTTGTTTGTCGTCTTCTGATCGCAGTCACCGACTGTCCGGCCATCCCAGGGTACATAGCCTCGGTGCGTACATTTGTTATTGTAGCAGTCCATGTATCTACGAGAGCGTTGGTTTCTGTCAGACTTCGTTTGCTTGTGCGACCAGTTATTGAAATCAATGTTTAAAATCTGCACCCAATCAACTTTTAGCAGATGCTTGCGGGCTGGCCTGCTAGTTCCCGCATGCCTGCACTGTCCACATATGCATATCTAGCTATTCATCGTGCATTATAAAATTATGTGTGTTGCCTGCTGATGTCTTGTTGCAGGTCGATGCGGATTGGCCAGCAGACGCCGAACTCAACGGCACAGTGCTCGTGACCAATCCCGCTGAGGCGTGCAACGCTCGGGTACGGTTCTCAACAGTCGCAAAATGTCGCACTGCGCAGCTTGCCGTGGTGTATCAGACTACACGCATGCTACTCCAGCTATGCATACATGCGAGCATCACAGCGCCCGCCAGCAGCAAAGCAGCAACCATGAACGCAACAACCACCAAAGCGTAGCGCGCGTGCGGCCAGCACGTCCTGATCATTGTGAACCATTGCTCTTTATATTACCGCAGCCCGACTGCGGCGGTTTCAACCTGGGCATCTTCGGCCGCTACAGCACCGGCCGCCTGAAGCGGACTATGCCATTCAACACTCCCACCGTCCGTGCGTTTGGCGTCTGCCTCTACATCCGCTGGGGTAAGGAGCGCCAGTGCCATCCACCCGTGTTACTACCTGCATGTAGAGCTGCTGGCAGTCTCGTCAGCAGCCGGGCGGAGTTCATGGAAAGTAAATGACCCATCGACGTCTAGAGAACGCGCACTACCGACACATCTTGGCAACGCAACTCATCCCAAGGCACGACTAGCCTCCACAGCTGGCATGCAGCTCGTGCGGGGATCAGCGGACCAGCAGCAGCCTGCCTGCGCACACCACTCCTGCCTTGCCTGTCACATGTTTGCTAGCCGTCGCGGCAGCAGGCCTGCCTCTACCAAATTTACCCGCCCCAACCGCTGGCGCTTGCGTACATCGCAATCGCGGTGCCATCATCGTGCGATGCCATTGCGCACTGCCAACTAGCTAACGGCCGGACCGCAAGCCTGGCCTAGCCTTGTACCGCCGCATGCAGTGCACACCTACCGCAGCAGGCCGCCACCCGCCCGCCATGCAACCCGCGACGGCGCCCCATGATGCCGCCGCCTGCTGCACGCGCCATCAAACACGCGCCGCCGCCCAACTCAGGCACTCCATGCCTGCCTTTGCTCTCCGCTGCTGGGTGCAAGCAGGGTCCACCAACTGCGCCACCGCCGCCGTGTCCACCGCCAACTTCACTATGGCTGCCAACACCAACGGCGGAGGAGCCAACCTGACGGGACCCATCACAGACCCCGACTACCAGTGCCGCCTGCGTCGCGACTGCGGTAGGTGGATGCATGGGGTGCCCGTGCGTGTCTGGACCCACGTGCGCCCTCGAGTGCCAGGGCTGGACGCACCATACGCCCGCATGCATATGTCTTGCTCGGAGAGGAGGCCTGCTGCAGAGTGGCGCTCCCCACCGCTGACCCTTGATTGGCTGCCCCGCAGCCATGGTGCTCTGATATCCGCATACGATACACATGACAACATTTATGACAGTATAATCGACATTGGATATGACTGCATACGACATGTGTCATTCGAATCGCCGCCTACCGTCACTCGCTCGCCCATGGCCCCGCAGCCGGCTACGTGATAACGGCCTCCGGCCAGGCCTGGCTCAAGGCCCGTGTCAGCGGAGCGTCCACGTCGTACCAGTACGGCACCTGCCTCGCCACAAGGCTGGGTGAGCCCTGCTGCTGACCTGGACCCTAAAACTCACCACAAAAAATCAATCTCGCTCCTCCTCACCATATACCACCAACTCGTATCGTAATCACTGGCACGCGCATCATACTTGTACATGCCACCATCATTATGGCCGCGCACTTGTGACAAGGCGTGTCAAGCGATTGACTGGCTACGACTTTATGCTGCTTGCGCCGGCTCAGCTTGCGCCGCCCCGCCTACACATGCACCCGCCGTTCCGTCCGCCCTCCTTCGCTCCCTCATGCAGCCTCGACGCTGTGCCCCGCCGTCGACCGCTACACCGCAACGGTGGACATGTCCGTGACTGGGTACGACCTCGCGCCCGCGGCTGTGGCCGACCCGGTGGCCTGGTGCTCGAGCACCCAGCCCTGCGCCGCGTTCGTCATCGGCCCCGGCGGCAACCTGAGCTGGGGCCTGGTCAAGTCCAGCGCCGGCGCCAACCAGACCTACGTGTTTGGGGCGTGCAGCTATGCGAAGCTGTGTGAGTAGGGCTTGCAGTGATGAAACGGCGTGGCCATGGCGACCGCTGCTGCGCGTGGGCAGAGCGTGTAAAGCAAGTTGCTCGCATCATATGATTGATTCGACGGGCCGAGCCGGTTTTGACGCTGGGTGTGTTGAGATAAATGTCTACGTGCGCGACCGAATTTGCAACATCAATACCTTCATAATCAGGCGCCGCAATCTATTCGGCCCTGCTCGCTGCGGCCCTTCCCTCCCCCCCCTACAGACATTACGTGCCCCGCGCGGGTCGGCTATGATGCGCGCAACGACGCCACCTGGCCCCTCGCCATCGCTGGCGGCGGCTCACAGCCGCTGCTTTATGCGGACGCCGCCCAGCGTGCGTGCGGCCTTGATCCCAACTGCACCGGCTTTGTGGTGCACCGCAACGGCACCGCCTCACCCAGTACCGTGCCGCTGCTGTCGGCCAGCTTCACGCACCTACTAGGCAGCTGCGCCTACACCAAGAGGGGTGGGTCGATGCGTGGCTACTTTGGTGCACAATGTCAGCTCATTAGAAAGCGTTTTAACGCCATTCCATAATTGCTTCGCGGTCTGGCATGCCAAGTAGATAGTTACAGCGCACATTAGTCTTTCATGGCAGAACCGACACTGACCCGACTGCCCGCCTCGGCCCCGTGTCGCAGCCACCGTGTGCCTCTCATCCGGCGTCAGTGCCGGCTACAGCCTGCTGACAGATCGCCGCTTCACGGGTTCCAACATGCGCACCTCCGCCAACGTTGACTCTGTGGATGTATGCAGCTCCTGGCAGGTGCGAGGCCCTGCCTGCTAACGCAATATATATATCCGCAGGTATGTCAAATACTAAGTAATTGGCGGTTGGCGGGGGGCTCAGTGAGGCAGCAGGGGGGCCTCCTGCTGGGGGAGGGGAGGGGGCACACGATAGCGAGACATGACGTGCGGCAGTCGTCGCTCGTGCATGGCTGCTGGCACCCCCACCACACCTTGCCGACCGCTCTTGGATGCGCCCCTGCATGCAGGCGTGCCGTGGCTACGACCTCACCACGCCCAACTTCGACGCAACCGCTGGGACCACCTTCCGAAATGCCACCAGCTCCTCCTACTACGAGCACGGCAGCTGCGCCTACAGCAAGCTGTGTGAGCTCGTTCGACCAGTGGCTAGTACGCTAGCTACGTAGGCTGCTGCTGGCAGTGGGCCGCGGTGCATTGTGTACGGTCACAGCAGCTGCTACCTAGCTGCTGCGTTGCTGCTGGGAGTAGGCTGAGTCACACACGCGCACGAGCTGCTGCCACCTGGCCCCTAGCTGCCAAGTGTCCATGCGGCCCAGGGCCCATTGCTATCTATCTATGTAGCTGCCGCAGCTGCGTGCCTGCTGTCGTTGCAGTCGCTAGGCCCCTGCCTGCCTGTGGCGGCCTAGCTAGGCCCACCGGCCCAGCCAGCCCCTGCTGCCCTGCCTGCTCTATTCCTGCATCCCCCCGCTTTGTTGCCGCTGGCCTCCCCGCCAATCCCTGCCGCAGCCGTGCTGTGCCCCGCCGTCGCCGGATACACCCTGGCGCCCGACACCACCTGGAACGACACGGCGGGCTTCCTCACACCCCCAAGCAGCCCCGACCCCCAGCCAGCCTGCGGCACCAGGGTGAGCGCCTGCATGCATGCCACTGGGTGCGTGTATGCCAGATACTACCTATCTACTCGTGCATGCTGGATACTACCTATCTACTCAATCATATTGGTCTGTGCGTGTGTCCTAGCTGATTGCTTGCCCCTCCAGTCAACATCCCTCCCGCCCGCCCCCGCTTTCTACATGCTGTGCCTGCCCTGGTGGCTTGCCCCTTCCATTCCGGCACGCCAACCCCCGCCGCCCCCGCCCCCAGGCCGAGTGCGGCGGCTTCACGCTGTCCATCACCTCCAACTACACACAGGGCGCGCTGGTGCGCAACACATCAGGCCCCTCACGCCTCTACCATGGCATCTGCTCCTACACTAAGCAGAGTGAGACCTGCCGCATCAGCGGCATGCATCCATCCCGCGTGCGCCAACGTCTGATTGAATGCGCCGCCATATGCTGTTTGTGAATGTCGTGTATGTATTGTGCTCTTGTCATCGTTGGCAGCTAGCTAGCTAGCAAGCAAGCTACGTGTCCGTCCAGTGTGTGCCGACATCTGCGTGCTCACATGCTCCCGTGCGTCGTTCTCCGCGTGCGTGCGCGCGCTGGGTGTCAGTGTGGGGCCAGGTGTGTGGGATAAGCAGGTCTGCACGGCAGCGACGACGACAGTGCCTGCTTGCCTCTTTCTATTGCCAATTAATAACATCCCTCCCTTCCTCCCTCCCTCCCTTTATGCCTCCCTTGCTCAGACTCATTGAGCTGCACCGCCGTCGACCGCTACATCGCCTTGCCGCATGCATCCGTGACTGGGTACGACCTCGCCCCCGCGGCCGTGGCCGACCCGGTGGCATGGTGCTCGAGCACCCAGCCCTGCGCCGCGTTCGTAATCGCCCCCGGCGGCAACCTGAGCTTGGGGCGCGTCAAAACCAGCATTAGTGCCAACGCGAGCTACATGTACGGGGCGTGCAGTTATGTAAAACAGAGTGAGTATGCGCGCGACACCGGCTTCCATTATCAACGGTTGGCGATGCAGATACATTATCAATCCTACTTGCTCACCGATCGAGACACGGCATCTGTCTTTGAGGCGTAGCAATCACATATGGCCCCACTGAGCCCCAGCCAGTTCGTTCCTCCAGACTTATTGAACTGCTATGAGTTCAACCAACGCCGTAATCCCTTGCCTGCAGACATTACGTGCCCCGCGCGGGTCGGCTACGATGCGCGCAACGACGCCACCTGGCCCCTCGCCATCGCTGGCGGCGGCTCACAGCCGCTGCTTTATGCGGACGCCGCCCAGCGTGCGTGCGGCCTTGATCCCAACTGCACCGGCTTCGTGGTGCACCGCAACGGCACCGCCTCGCCCAGTACCGTGCCGCTGCTGTTGGCCAGCTTCGCCTACCTACTAGGGAGCTGCGCCTACACCAAGAGGGGTGGGTCGATGCGCGGCCGCACTGGATGCTGTGAAACTCTTCACCACTAGCTACTGAGGCAACACCCGGTGTCGTCGCCACACGGGCACACCGCATACATAACCATGCATGCACACGTGCATTGCTATGCATGTGTGCACGCATGTGTGCTTGGCAGGCGCACAGTCTCGCATGCTAGCTATACGCGCGCGTGAATGCATGCCGGCGCTGCCAGGCATGCTGCTGAGACGACCACATGCCGGGCATACATGTCGTCAACGGTGACCATGCAATCATCCCGGCGCCCCTGCCCGCCTGCAGCCACCGTCTGCCCCGCGGCAGCACCCGGCTACAGCCTCCTCACCGACCGCCGCTTTGTGGGGCTCTCCATACGCGAGGACCCCCGCACCGACGCGGCCGACGCGTGCAGCGCCTGGCCGGTGCGTGCGTCGCGCCGCTCGCTAGTGTGTCTGCTGCAGCTATGCGCGCGGGTGGTGCCGCGGCCTACACAGACGTGCAACTATCCCGCTGACCACGCGCGCATGATCTCGTCTGTGTACCTGTGTCGTCTTGTCGGTGGCACAACTGAATTTGTTCGCTCAGCCGCCAGGAGCGGCGGTGCATTGGCACGCACAACGTTTTAGATGATGCCTCTGGAGACGGGGCCCTTATCTATAGCTAGCTAGCTCTCTAGCTGGCTAGGCAGCCATGGACGTACGGCGGGCGCAATGTGACCTAGCGAGCGACCAAGTCACGCCGCGCCCGCCCGCCCCCGGCGTTGTGCCCTCGCCCTGGGGTCGGTACGTACAGGCGTGCCGCGGCTACGACATAATCATCCCGAGTGCTGCGGGCGGCTCCACCTGGTACTCGTACTTCCGAGACACCACAACAGACGCCGCCTACGAGCACGGCAGCTGCGCCTACAGCAAGCAGCGTGAGTCATGAGAGATTGCTTGCCGACGATGCAACTTGTGCAAACACGTCGTCAATGCATGCAGCCCCCAGCGTAGGCGCTATCCTGCTGCCGGTTCTACATGTCGTCTATTGGTGTTTCTGCCCTGCGGTCCATTGCCGCTCCTGCTCCTGCTCTTGCATGCCGCGTAATGCCCTGCTGTCTGCTGTCTCCCTGCCCCTGCCCACACGCATGTACTGGTTGTGGCGCACACCCCTTGCTGCCGCAGCCGTGCTGTGCCCCGCCGTCGCCGGATACACCCTGGCGCCCGACACCACCTGGAACGACACGGCGGGCTTCCTCACACCCCCCAGCAGCCCCGACCCCCAGCCCATGTCGTCATGCAGCACCAGGGTACGCAAGGTCACTTACGTTGACTTGCGTTTATTTGTGATCGGCCACATGCCCCGTGCCGCTGCGGCGGCATGGATGAAGCGCATGCGTGTTGGTTCACATTCCCGAATGTCGCGCACCCCAAGGGTCCCGCCCTCAATGTCGCGCACCCTCAGGCCGAGTGCGGTGGCTTCACGCTGGCAGTCGCCTCCAACTACACGCGGGGACTGCTGATCCGCAACACCTCGGCCCCCTCATGGCACTACCACGGCATCTGCGCCTACGCCAAGCAGAGTACGTGGGGCGAGGGAAAACGGCGGCGGCGGCGACATCCTGCAAACCCCTTTCTATCTAACCCGACAGTTAATTTTGTACTTGTAGCGTTTGCTACAAATACACGCTGTAGCGTTCGCTACAAGTACACGTGTGCTTCCGGACCCTGCCGCCCTTGCCTGTCGCCCGACGCTTGTATCCTTCCTCCCCTGCCCTCCGCCTCCACCCCTACCTGCCCACGCACCCGCGCTTCTACCTGTGTGCTGTTTTGCAGACACGACCTGCCCAGCAGCCGCCCCCGGGTACAACCTCATTGCGGACACCCGCATCGCCGGCTTGGGCTCGCCGCCTGCTGGCATCGACAACGTCACGCCGCTCGCCCTGCCCGGCGAGGCCACAGCCCGCTGCAGCGCCTACTCCGGCTGCCTTGGCTTCGGCAGCTGGCCCACCACTGTATTCACGCAGCCGGGTGGCCCCTCCTGGCTGCTGGCCTGGTCGCCGGCCGTGGGCGTCCCGCAGTACCAGTACGGCGCGTGCTGGTACCAGCGACAGAGTGCGTTGGCGGGCGTGGGCGGAAGGGGAGGCGGGGGTTGGCGGTCATGCGGGCGGTTCTGGCGGGAGGGAGAGCGGGAGGGATCGGAGGGCATGCGAGAAGATGGGACGGCAGGAAGGCGGGAGAGCGGGACGCCGGCGGAGGTTTCTGGGCGCCCCTCCACAACTGTCATTCTGTCACATCGCAACGCATCCCACAGTACGGAACATATTCGCTGCCCGCGCAACCTCCATTTTTTCCGACCTGCCCCTCCATTCGCAGACACGAGCTGCCTGGCCTTGCCAGGCTATACCGCGTACGCGGACAGAGACCAGGAGGGAGGCGAGGTGGCGCCATCGCCTGTGGCCGACCCAGTCACCACCTGCAGGGCCTGGGTGAGCGAGTGGTGTTGCTGTGTGGTTGGGGCGGGTTGTTGGCTTCTTACCTAGCTACATGAGTTGAGTTGCGACGACCAAGCTAGGTGTTGACGTTGCTTGCATCGATTGCTTGCGTTACCCCGTTCCGGGCGGGCACACTGACCGTCCGTGCTGATGCTCAGGCGAACTGCACGGCCTTCACGACGGGCTTTGGTCGCAACTACAGCCTGGGGGCGCTCAAGGCCAGCAACGGACCTGAGGCCCTGGACTGGGCCTTTGGAATCTGCTACTACCTAAAGCGGGGTGAGCTCGACAGCACTGTTTGCGCCGGACATGCCTAGACGATGACGGCGTGGGGATTCCGTCATCTCGCAAACGTCCTTCCCTCCATGATTCAACGACGCCCGCTCTGCACGTGTCGCAACAGTTGCTGTTTCTGTTTATCATCGGCATACTGATACTTGTTTCACATGCCCTGCGTGGGGATATATGATCATGCGTGCCTGCTTGACGAAGGCTAGGCTCGCATACTGTCCACCTTGTCCAAGCTAGCTTTCTTTTAGCCCCTTACTTCCCGAGCGTCATTTAACCAATCCACACCTGCCTGCCCTACTGTAGCCACGCCTTGCCCATGGCTGCCTGGGTACGACACATACGTCGACTCCACACCAAAGGCTGACATTGTCAGCACCACCACGGTCACTCCCGACCCGGCGACGGTCTGCAACGACGCGGCAAGCTGCGCCGGCTTTGCCAGCGGCCGGACGCTGACCTTTGGTGGCGTCGACCTGGGCTGGCTGCTAGTGCCGCCCTCGGCGTCGCCATCGCCCCGAGTGTACGAGCACGGCAGCTGCGTGTACGCAAAGAGCGGTGAGCGAGATTGGTCTGCTGCTTCGTTGCGTCGTTGCGTGGTTAGTTGCGGGAACGTGCTGAGATGCGACAGATCCAGATCTATGGCCAAAATCCATGGACATCGGCACATATACTTTCTGCAGCGCTGCGAAGATCCAGGTGCTCAAGGGCGAGTTGCCGTAAAGCCGTATGCATGCAGGGACGCAGCACACCGCGCGCACACCCAGGGCATGTTACTGGGAGCTGCAATAAATGAACATCAAACATGCAGCCACGCACGCACGCGCACGACAAGCGCGCATCGATCGTGACTACCTGTCCGCCGGAAGCCGGAGCGGCGCTCAACCATTCATCATCTCGCCTGCTGGTTGCTGTGCCCGTCGGCTGCTGCCGGTTGCCTTGTCGCAGTGTGCTCCTCGGACCCCTCCTGGTGCCCCTGGTGGCGCGGCGTCATGTGGTCAGCAGGCGACTGGTGAGTGGTCGCCATTGCGGCCTCAAAGCACCGCGGGATCATCTGCTTGCAAGACCCGACAAAGTAACGCATGATTTACATACCTATGTATGCTATGCCATTAGCAGCCACTTACGATGCACGCTCGCTTGTGTGGCCGCAGTGATGGAGACAGGCGCACCGACTATTCATGCTTCACGTCGGACGGGCGGCGGTCCACCCTGCGGACGCAGCGCAGTTGTCAGGAGGAGCGCGACGTGGCCCCCCTGGAGTCGTGCGCATCCGGCCTCACGCGTGAGTACAGCCCGGCCATGCTCCGTTTACCCACATGCCAAGGCATCATCGCACACAGCTTTGACACCGTCCGCGCAAACATCCTGCATAGCGAAGGCCAATTAGGTTGGCGGTTTACGATTGCGGGGTGCCCTATCTAGCTACGCATGTCCTTCTGCTGGATTGGAGGCAACCGAGGAAGACATGCAGCACCTACCTGTCTGCGCACACGTGATCGATGCGGTACGCCCCAACCTCCGTACGCAGCGCTGGCGACGCATCAATGCCTCATCGGGGCGACCGTGGCTCGCAAGGTGCTGGCAACGCTCACGGGCATCCCTGATTACGAAGAGTGCCGCCGGCGGTGCGCGGCCAACCCGGACTGCGAGTTGAGCTCCCACAACGGCACCTCCGGCGGCACCTGCCAGCTGGCTCGCGACTTTCTGACCGGCGGCACCGGAGCTAACCGGGCCCAGGCGGGCAGTACGACCTGCCTCGTGCGCCCCAACTCGGGTGGGTTGGCAGGCCTGGCTAACTACTTGTCAAGGGTGGGCGGGCCGCCAGCAACGCGCATGGTCCAGCCCCCAACGAACTGCACCTCACCTCCTTGCGTTACTTGCGTCACCTGCTACTACATACCGGCATGCCGCTTATGCTGGCCGCCACTCTGCACACTATGCAACGCCCACCGCGCCAGGCTTCTACCACTGCGTGGCTGACTATGAGGTCTCGGGCAGTATCGTGGCTGGAGTCGGCAGCGCCTCATCATCACAAGCCGACTGCCAGAGGAGCTGCCAGGCAGACAAAAGCTGCGAGTAGGGCGTCGGACCACTGCTAGTCGCCGCTTGTGTGGGCGGCGTCTAGGCACCAGCCGCATGCCACGTTGCTTGGGTGCACGGCTAGCTAGATAGCTAGCATACGCTGCCGCTCGCTGGTCCGTCCTGGCATCCGCAATGCGTGCCAGTTGGTGCCCACGCCCACCATCACTATCGATCAACATAAGTTCATCATGGAAGTAGCAATACACCGTATGCAACGGCTGGTGTGCCAACCACACCACCGCCGCAACATGCCCACGCAACGCGTGCTCCGCTCGCTTCATTCGCGCGACACGCAGATTCGTCGTGTGGTGGGCCGCCAACCGCACCTGCTCCTTGCGCCAGAGCCCCTTCAGCGGTCTGGCCACTGGGCCCCGGCCGGGGGCGACGGTGTGCGTCAAGGCGCTCGAGGCCGCGGGTGAGCTTCGACGTGCCAGTGCGACACGGCGCCATTGTTCTGTTATACCTGCATGCGATGCCGCATCGCTCATCATCGTGACACGCCGTTGCCCCGCAGCCCCGCCCTGCCCGCGCATCGACGGCTATGAGCTAGACGCAGACGCCGACTACACGCTGGCCGGAGCTGACATGCCGGGCAGTCTGCGCACGGGTGACGACCTGGTCGACACCTGCAACAGCGCCGCCGAATGCCGTGGGTTCAGCTTTGGCCGGGACGGCAACTACAGCTCCGGCTTGCTCAAGCGGCAGACAACACCGGCCTCGACCGTACTGGGCTCCTGTCTGTACACCAAGCTAGGTGCGTAACGCGACCCGTTGTCTTCTGTTTGACTGCGGGCGATGAAAGGGTATGCAAAGAAAGGATGGGCTTGCAGGATGCAGGGGGGCACCCTTGCTTGGGTCATATCGCGCGAGTTGGATCTCAGCAGTTATTGCCGGATGGACTGGCGTTTGACCTTCCCGCTGCCCTCACGGACGCAGACACGGTGTGCCCCGAGATCCCCGGCTACAACGTCCTCAGCGACTTCACACACGCCGGGGATGACCTGCTGCCGTTCCTTGTGGCAAGCGGTGCCCCCCAGCCCGCCGACGACCCCGCAGCGGCCTGCGACGCAATGCCCGACTGCGTGGGGTTCGCAGCGGGCGGCCCGCTGGGCTTTGATTCCTCTCGCGGCATGCTCAAGGCGCGGACGCTGCCTGTGACGTTCCGCCACGGCTCCTGCCTGTACTCCAAGCTACGTGAGTGTTGACAGAACATGCTTCCTTCGCTACTTGCGCTCGCGCTGCCCGCCCCGCTCGCCCATCGACAGAAGGCCCAACCGCTGCAAGCAAGCAAGCGACGGGGCATCCAACTGGCCGCCTTGCATCCGGCATACTGCCCTTGCATCGAGTTGGTTGCTTGTTGTCGCGGCCCCCAGCGTCACCCAGCGCTCGACCCACCGCTACGCACCGCCCAACCACAGGCTGCCGCCCCAACGTGACGGCGGTGGTGGGCCCTGGCGACACGTGCTGGGGGCTGTGGGCCGACGGCAGTGCTGCGCTGGGGCTGCCGCCGCAGCCCTGGAGCGACGCCGCCTTCTTCAGCGGCAACCCAGGAACTGACTGCGCCGCGCTGCGGCTTGGGGACAGGGTGTGCCTGGTGGCGCCGCCCAACATCACGCTACGTGAGTTGGGGTGGAAGCCACCAACTAGTATGTGCATAACGGATGATTAGCAGATGCATCGTCGCTTGTTTCGGTTGGTCCGCGCACACAGTACCGGTAATCGCCACTGAGTGAGTCAGGGGCCTAGATTGTGTGTGAGGGGAGCTGAGGTGGTCGGAGGGCAGTTCCTGCATCTTTGGCTGAAACAGCTGCCCATCTACCTGGTCAACTGCCTCGCTGCCCCCGATGTGATCCTGTGTGTGTCGGAATCCTCAGCCGCCGGCAACCTTAGCCAGTGGCAGGCATGCGGCGACAGCGGCGGCCTCACGCCCTGGACCAACGCCACGTGTAGCGAGGGGCTCACGTGCCGTCGGGAGGGCGTGCGATCCACCGACGGCTCCCAGCTGTACCACTATTGGCTGTGTGCGCCGGTCGAGTTGCTCAACTACGAAGGTGCAGGTGCGTGACCGGTGCTCTCGACAAGGACCAGCGGGTGCTTTCTCCTGCCACATAGCTCCATGCGACAACACGTCCTCCACACGCAACACCACATCTTGCATGCTTCACTAACGTGTCTCGGTATACACGTCTCCGCAGTCGGCGGCCGGCTGGGCCTGTGGCAGCAGTGCGGCGGCTCGGCTGGGTCCTGCGGCGGCCTGGACTCCCAGCCGTGTGTTGACGCGCCATGGGGCCCGCCCGGGTGCGTGGACGGTGCGGCCTGCAAGCGGCTCGACGGCAGCGTGTGGCAGGTGGGCTGGGGGCCGGGCATGTAGCAACGACGGAAAGCCTGACAGGAAGTAATCGATAGCAGTCCTCTCTCACAAGCTATCTAATCATGAGGCGGTGTGCCCTTTTTACTGGGGTTGCTTGCAGTGTGAGCCCGTGCTGCCGGGCCCAGGTGAGAGGAATGCAAAGGCGGGGCGGGAAAGCCATCAAGACATACTTGGACATCTGCTCGCATCGATGCCTGCTGCATACGATGCATATGTAGCCATCGTCAGATGTTGCAGCGTGGTCACAATCCCGGTCGCAATGCATACACATGCTTTCCTGGAACACGTGCGCTGACTGCAGCCCGCTTGCACCACCTCCTCCCCAGGCCCTACCTGCCGCCGGTACGCAGCCGTGCAGGCGCTGGGCGAGACGTGCGTCTCCCTGGCAACCGCTGCGGGGCTGAGCGAGACCCAGTTCCGGGCGCTCAACCCCAGCCTGGCCTGCGGCACCTCACTGCGGCCGGGCCAGGTGGTGTGCGTGGAGCCGCCCGAGGGATCAGGTGGGTGCGGCGCCGACAAAGGCCGGGGAGGAGAATAATAATGGGACCATGTGGTCAATCGAGTCCCTGAGCGAGCCTCTACTGTACTCGTCTCGGTATTGCCCTTGAGCTTCCACCTGAGCTGCTGTCTTTGCATTACATTGCATTACATGACCGGGCTGTGCGGTTCTGCTGTAACTCGCCACATTGTGTAGGCCTCGGCGTGACTGCTGACCTTGCAACGTAATGCCGCGCAGGGCTGTGCACGCTCGAGGTTGGGATGCGCTATGCGGCCGGCGGCGTCTTCGACCGCGTGCCGCCATTCCCCCTGACAGCCGCAAACGCCTCGGCCTGCGCGGCCTTCTGCGCCAACGACCCCATCTGCGTTTACTGGACCTTCCAGCA
>BDDC01000327.1:25244-40806 GCA_001662425.1 Chlamydomonas sphaeroides
TGCCTGCTCGCGCTACTCCTCTCGCTACAAAGGCTTCACTACTGATGCAGGCTTCAGCTCTGGCACGTGCAACTTCAGGATGTCAGGCACGTGTTGACAGGGCAGAACCCAACGCATGGCTCTGTCAGCGAGGGTCCCACGAAATGCAGCAATTGTTGTGGTCACGTCATGTTACTCACCTATGTATCTCGTCTCAGCCGTATAACATGCCCTAAAAATGCTGCGATGCCACCATCTGGTGTGTCATAATAGTGAAAATGTGTACACACATTTTTACTATTACCGAGAGCCTTCCAGGCAGGGCAGCACGGCATCCGCTGTATGGTTGGGCGTTAGGGTGGCTTGACGACCCCGCCCCTCAACTCCTTCGCAGGTGGCTGCAGTGTGGAGTTCGGGCAGCGCTTCATTGGCGGCGACCAAGCCAGCGAGCGGGTGCAGCCCTACAACGTCAGCAGCCACAGCGCGGCGGACTGCGCGGCTCGATGCGTGAGTGGACCTGTGCGGGCAGGTTGGGCCGGATGCACCCTGCCGGGCCTTCTGGCTCACCTGTCATGATCGTCATATGCACGCCTGGCCTGCCTCCCTCCCCTGCCCCAGGCCACCACCACCGCTTGCCTCACGTACACATGGTCCAGCGAGCAGCTGCTATGTGCAATGCATTCAACCCGCTACAACGGGACAAGAGCCGACCCGGCCTTTGCGTCCGGCAACTGCCAGTTCAAGGTCGCAGCGGGTGCGCAATTTAGCGGCCGCGCGCGTGCCGTCAACTTATTCATGTCGTGCATGCATGCATACAGCCAACTGCCGTGAAGATGCAAGTTTCTTGTATTGCTCTGCCGCTGCCCCATCGGTCGGCGTGCAGGCTCGGACTCCATCACCCCGGCCGCCTGCCTGACTCCGGGCTCCTGCAAGACCTCCCCCAACGGCCGCTTCCACGTCTGCCTGTTGGTGCGTGACACGCCTAGTCTATTGTCCTGAAGGGCTCGCTCGGTGTTGATGCCGATGGCAACCGTATGGGCATGGATCGGCGCATGGGCACACCTGTGGATCGCGCCCTGGTCCTGACTCAACGCCAATGCCCACCCGCCTCTGTCCGCTGTCGCAACACACCATGTCGAGCAACAGGCCGATGACGGCAGCATCGTGATACGGGACGGCATGCGGGACGGCATGGACAGCGTGTGGAGCGCCGCCACGGGCGTGCGCGGCGCCGCGCCGTACCGCCTGTGCATGAACGCCACCACCGGCAGCCTCCAGGTCGGTACATGGGGACCATGCGTCTGGGCCCCGCTCCCGTCTCTGCGCTGTGCGGCGCTGCGGTGTCTGCCTGCGCTACACCCGCCCCACCCAAGCAAGTGCCCAAACTCGACCCTGCGCGCCTTGCTTGCTTGCCATCTGTCCATTCGCGAACCAATGCAAATGCAGGCCCGCAACAAGGCCGATGGGGTGTACTGGGCCACGCCGGCGGCACTCGCCAGCGCCCCAGGGCCGTACCGGGCTGCAATCCAGGACACTGGCGACCTGGCGGTCCTGGCCGGGTCCGGCGCCCTGGTGTGGTCCTCAAACACAACAGGTGCGCTGTGGTACATGTTTGGGGCTTTCGTTATCAACGCCGTGCTGTGAGCGTTTTGCTTGGTGGCCAGCCACGCTACGATAGGCGCCACTGCAATGTGTGCCCAATCAATCAGCGGTACTCAGCGGTCGTTGTTGCGTGCGCCCCAGGCCCGCTCACCCTGCCTGGCTACACGTTCTACCCAATGCAAGACTTTGTCATCACCGCCACGTTCGACGACTGGTGCGTCGCTCGTTAGTTTGTGCCAGTCTGCTGCCCTCCGCGAATGAAGCCACATCATATGCATTCTATCTATCTATCTATCTGCATGCCGAAAAGCCCTGCCGTGCGTGCTTTCTTCGAGCTGTGCTGTGTTTGGTTGTTGTCGACTGCTGGATCCAAACTGTCCCGCCCATCTATTCGCCTACCTCCAGGTGGACCGGCGCTACTGACTATCTGGACTTTCAACGAGACACGTCCAACTCGCCAGCACACATGAAGACTCTGTGGTGCGCTATGGGGGGGGAGACGGGTGTCAGGAGTGCTATTTATCAAGACGACGGATGAGGGGGCACACCTCCCGATGCCTGTTCTGCTGGATTATCTCTTGCAAAGCCCAAAGGATGCATACATGTCCATCGCTCCAATGCAATCACCGCAGCGACCTGGACCCCGCCTGCTCGGCCTTCAACACCGAGGGCCTCCTCAAGCGCGGCCTCATCACGTCCACCAACATCGCCTACAAGACATCCTACACAAACGCCAAACAAGGCATCTACATAAAAACCAAAGCGCCCGTGATTGTGCCAAGTGAGTTGCTGATTGACTTGGACCGGCCGGAGTTTCCTAACTTCAGATGCAGAGTGGCTCGCGACACTGCTGTCGTATCGTTGCCCACACCTCCGACCACACCTGCGTCCGTTCGCTACACTGACCGCAGAGCCGCGAGACCCGTCACTGCCACACCACTGCCGAACGCCGACCACCAACGCCAACTGCACCGTACTGGTTGCGGGAGAGGCCGACGGCTCCAATCTCATGCTGCTGAGGCGGACGGGCATGTCCAACAAGTACCAATTCATGGTCGACAAGTGAGTGATGCTGTGGAACGGAGCTGGAGCGACATCATGCCACGTGTTGTCGTGAAAGCACCGCTTCTATCCGTCAGCAGCATCTTGAAGGGCATGTGTCGCCCCTCCCTCGACGTCCGCTGCCCAACAGCCCGCACATCAACTGGTGGATGAACCCGGGCGGGGGCGACCCGGACATCACGGGCAGGCCGCTGTGCGTGTGCCCCGGCCCAGGTACGCACCGCCTTGGCGGGCGCGAAGCGAGGTCCGGAAACCATTGGGACCGGGCTGGACGGCCTCCGCGTACTGCGGCGAGGTGTAGGAGGGCCGGGCAAGGTTGCCGATGCAGCAACACAGCGGACGGCTGCATCGCTTGATGTGCACCCCGCTCGCTCACAAACCTTCACTTACGCCGCCTCCCCCAACCCGACCCACGGCAGGCGCGGAGAGAGGCCGCTTGAGCAGGACGCAGCCTGCGGACTTCCCCTGCCTCGCGGGTGCGTCGGCGGCATGCCAAGGCAATGCATTGGCAAATACGGTAGTAGAGTGTGTAACGTCATCGAGGATATATAGTAGTCAAGCCGGCCCAAGGGCTTGCCCTGTCTTGCGGAAGTGATGCGTGGAACTAACAAGCTAAGGGATGCCAGTCTGTCATGAATGATGGCGTGCCGACCTCTGGCAGCCAACCAGTCTGCAGGCCGTCGCCCACGAGTGTGAGGGCTGAGTGCTGCTCGTTGGGGGGCCTGACTGTGTGCCCCTTATCGCCGTACTTGGGCCCTGTACATGGCAGATGGTGCTCTGGGCGTGGAGCGGCCCTGCTCGGGCTACAGCGATGACTACAGCCGGGCCAGGTGGGCTTCACCTAGTGAATGTAACGATAAATTTGCGGTCTTGTTTGTATAACACTGCTGTATTGCATATGTAAGAAGCAATCTAAAAGTATAAGTCAATTATTAGAGCTGTGACCATGCACGTGCGTGGGCGTGCAAGGCCCGGCGGCCACTCACTGCAGCGGCCAACGGCAACCACCCAACACCCTTGCTTGCCACTTGAAGCCACTTCGCCCAACCCCCTTGCTGCCGGCCCACTGACGCGTCTGTTGCCGTGCCTCCTCCGCAGGTGCTTCTGCAGCCAGCAGCTGCAGGACGGCGGCAAGTACATCTGGTGAGTGGGCAGCAGACATACTCGCAGAATTAGACAGCATAGGTATGGTTACAACGCGTGTGAACCACATTGACATACTCGCCAGCAAATGAGAATTCGCAGTTGGATTGGGCGTGCTGGGTGGCTGGTCTTGCTGCACCTACCCTCGCACATACACACTTCCAGCATCTCAGGGTATGGGTGCCTCGCCGCAGGCCCTTCCGCCGCACGGGTGACCCCTACGACTGCGGCGCCTTCGTCGAGTGCCGCGACTTCAGGTGAGACCCGCCGTCTGATGAAGCAGTTGATTGCAGAGGGATGGCCATATGTACACTCGTCCTGGCGACGGCACGGGAGTAGTGTTGTGGTACTTGCTACGGCCGTGCTCATTGCAGTTTGGCTAGCCATCCAGCAGCCCTGCTTGCGCTAGCTTGCGGTGTGCATCTTGGCTCCCACTCAATGCACAGGCCCGTCATTGTCAACGGGCGCTTTAAGCGGTCCTGCGACTCTGCGGTCGACCCCAACGAGCCCGAGGCGTGCCAGGGCTGCTCCGCCGTCGATACGGTGTTTGGCCAGGTTGGTTAGAAGACCCGAGCATATAGCATGTCTTGTATTGTGTAAGGGTAGCGCTAGGCCCTGCCTCGTCAACGACATACACGCTTCGTGCATTCGCATGCCGCCCGAGCCGCGTCTCTCAGCTAGGTGTGTGTGGGTCACCTCGCGAGTCTACGCATGCGTGTTCTTTGCCCCCGTGTGTGTTGCCCGTTCGCAGGAGGGTGGCGGCGGCGGCCGCATCTGCCGCTCCGCCGCGCTTGTGCCCGGATTCAACGACACCTCCTCGCTGCAGTGCTCGGGTGAGGGCTCGCATCCTCCCTGTTGCGACACTGTTGCGGTGCTGCCCCAGCCTTGCCACCCCGCCGGCCGCCCCGGCCGCCCCGGTCGCCCTGGCCGCCCAGCGAGCGCGACCGACAGCTTTCACGCCCACCTGTCTATCCCCCTGCAGAGCGCGACCCCGGCAACCTGTGCCACTGGCTGCTGCTGCCCCCCGGGCTGTACGCCGACCCCTACGACGCCAGCGGCATGCTAGCCATGAGGTGCCCCGTGGACATCACGCCAGGGGCGCCGGGCGCGGAGGCCGTGGAGTACTGCCCCGAGCCGGTGAGGCCACAAGCCTGACGTGCGTCTCCCCGTCTGCAATCACGTGAATACGACTCTCTTTCGTTCCCTCCCCACCCTCGTAACCCCATATGTTGCGGGCCCCCTCATTGGATGCCGCAGGGCTATGTGTTCAGCACCGAGGCGCAGGCGTGCGTGCCCAAGCCTCCCGGATGGGCCGAGTGGAGGGCGAGCTACTGCCCCGCACGAAGTGGGGTGCAGACGGGGGTCATGCATGGGTGTGGCAGTCTGGTTCGTTCATGCGCTAGCAAGTGCAGCAGCAGAGGTCACGAGCAGGCGCTCTCGGCCTAGGTGGCTCTGCCTACCTTGATACAGCAGGGGGCACGCACCTCGCCAGCGCCCTACCTACCGTCCCGATTACTTCCGCTCCCGTACGCCTAGCACGCCCCCACTCCCCTCCCACCCATGCATGCGCAGCCGTGACCATCGTGCTGGCGGACGGCCAGAGCATCCTCAGCCGCTGCGACTCGGAGTTCATCGACGCACCAGTGGACGATGTGCTGGCGGAGGAGGACCTGCCCTCGCCGCCCCCGCCACCCGCGACACCCTTGCCACCAGCACCGCCCTCGCCCATGGCGCCTCTCGCTCCCCTAGCTCCTCCGTCGCCGCCCACACCATCCCCGGGTCCGCCGCCCCGCCCGCCACCCAAGCCGCCGAGCCCCCCCAAGTCCCCTCCCTTCCCGCCACCGGCCCCGCCCAGTCCGCCAAAACCGCCGAGCCCACCAAAACCACCCAGCCCGCCCAAGCCGTTCCCGCCCCGACCACGGGCTCCACTTCCACCCACACCACCTTTGCCACCCGCACCGCCCTCACTGCCGCCCGTGCCGCCCGCGCCCCCTTCTCCGCCTCCGCTGCCGCCCGCTCCCGCAACACCGCCATTCCCACCACCCACGCCTCCTTCCCCCAAACCGCCAAGGCCACCAAGCCCGCCCAAGAAGCCGCCAGCACCTCCACCCAAGCCTCCCTCACCGCCTCGCATGCCGCCGTCCCCGCCCCGGCCGCCGCCCTCACCCCCACGTCCGCCCAGCCCCCCACCCAAGCCTCCCAGCCCACCCAAGCCTCCCAGCCCACCCAAGCCTCCCAGCCCGCCCAAGCCTCCCAGTCCTCCCCGGCCACCCAAGCCGCCTCTGCCCCCTCCCCTTCCGCCAGTCCCTCTGCCTCCCGCCGCCCACCGGCGTGCGCTGCACACCGCCTCCTTGGACAGCAGCCGCCTGGGGCTGTGGCCTGGCCACGATTGGACAGCTGCTGCTGGCGGCGGCTGGGCGGCCTCGCCTGGTGGCGACGAATGGCGCGACACGGCTGCAGTCAGCGGCGGCGGTGGCGGCATCGGCGGCCGGCGGCAGCTTCAGCAGTACCTGGTGACGGACCCCACGCTGTGGCGCAACCCCCAGACAGTAAACTGCGCCAACCCAGAGACCTGCTGCAGAGATGTGAGTGCGGAGTGTGTGTGTTTGTGTGTGTCTGGAAACGACTGTGCGCAGCGGGAGCCTGCCCAGCCCATTCCGCACACATTGTGATTCGAGCCCGAGGTAGTCAAAATAGTGTCGTCGCCATGACACGTGCTTACCACACACCCTCCACTCTCGGGCCCGCAGCTACTCAACCGCGCCGCCCGTAACTTCTGCCTGCCGGTGCCCCGAGTCATCAACGGCACCACATTCCGAGCGGCCGAGGTTTGCGTCAACTACAAAGAGTGAGCGCCATGGCGCCCGGGGGTCGATAGATGTGATACATGCTGCTCGCTGCCATCAGAGCCTCTATCGCCGGCAAGGGGCGGGTGTGTTATTCATTGCGCGCACGCCCCAGCGCATATGATGACCACCATACAAATGTACGCATGCGTGATACCGGTATTGAATGTCTTGGCGAAGGTTGTCATTGACACAACATGCGGCAAACTTCTGCCCTGCCCCGTCTGCTGCCTGCAGGTGCGGCTCAAGGGACTCCCTGAAGGGGACGCTGTCCTTCTGTAGATGTGAGTATTCGATTAACACATCAATACATTTACGATCAAAACAAACATACAAAGCATGGTACCCTATACTATACCTCATGTCAGCCACCTGCCCGCACCCATCCCACTGCCTGCCTGGGCCTCTGTGCTGGGTCTGGAAGCTGGATGGGCACTCCTTTTCGTCACGCACTCCTTTCCGCTGGCATCCAAATGGGTCCCAGTCACTACCGTATCTACGGCAGCACGACAAATAAATACCGACGTGCGCGCGTGCTCATGCTTGTTTCCCTGCCCACTGCACCCCCGCCCCCGCACCAGGCCTCTTCGCTGGCTTCGTGGAGCGGGGTGCCCCTCCGGCCAACTGCCCCGCCGCTCGGCACCGCAATTGCCGGGTGCTTTTCCCTTAGATCGCTGACTCAGGAGATCTCATTATTTCGGGGATCAATGGATCACAGCAGAGAGGCGTGCCTGCAAACGTAGATGCTGTGTTGGTCTACCATGATGATGCAAATGCTTCGGGCTGTGTTATCCTGTGATTGGTTGTACGGGTGTTCTTGGTGCGAGTGCTCTGGATGATTGCACGCACGCAAGAACAACCGGCCCTGCCACCAGTCGCGCGTCAATGCATGGTTTGCATGGTGTGTCTACTTCCTTAGTAATCTTCATATGTTTGCGTTTTATGCATGTGTTTTGGTGTGAGAAAACGCGCGCACTCGTCCTCAAACCCAACGCGGCTCATCACAATCTCGCCGTTTGTGCTTCTTCACGTGTTCGCATCGAATGTATGCCAATATGCATGTGTTGCGATTGTTTGTGTGAAATTCATGGGTACCAGCCCGCTGCAGCGGGCGTAAGACCCTGTAGCGGCAGCCTACGACATGTCACAGCTGGGACAGAGGTTGCATAAGAGCAACGCCCTTCCATCCTATCCATCCCTGCTTATCGTTGCCGGTGGCTTCGGGATCCGCCCAAAGGGTTTCGGTTGCCTTCATGCATCACACGTGGTGCGTGGTGCGTGGTGCGTGTACACATGTGCTTGCGTAGCTTGCGTCTGTGGCTTCGAAGTCGTTATGATGCACGTGATGATGCATACTCATGCTTAGCCTTACTTGTACGCAGCAGTCAGATGCTGTGCGTGTGTGTGCTTGATGCGCATTGAGTATCTTATTTATCTTGCACTCCGCATCCTCATTGGTGTTGCAAGCCTGCTGGCTTGCACCTCCGTCTCTTGCCGTGGGGCGAGACAGCACATCTTGTTCCAGCCAAGAAGTGGAACGCATTGGCGGTTGGTGCGAGCATCATACCTGCCGCTGCCGTGGTTCTTCGTCCACAGCCTAGCTAGGCGGCTGCACCGCTGCTGCGTTCACGTGCGCACTCGCCTGCCGTGCACCTTTAACCAGTCGCACGCGCGGAAGAAGCAGCATAGCGTGCGGGCAGTTGCCAGACATGACGCGGCCACAAGATCACTCCCGCCAAAACTAATTGGCAAAGCGAACGAACGAATAGTCGAAGGACATCGTGACATCGTGGCGATATGTAGGGCCTCATGACGGCTCACGCAGGCATCCGCTGTGCCTCGTTCGTGCTCCGTACTGCCATGTTGCTGTACTATGACGCATGGCACTGCCATGCTGCGTCCATTCTCATACAGCATCCACTCCTAAGGGGTCATATGACCTCCAAATAAAGCACGGCTGGTACCGCTGGCCAGTGCCTTGCTGCTTGTGACCCCTGCTGGCTATCTAGCCCCTACAGGCCTGTGGCTACAGTAGCTGCCCCACCATGACCAAGCCACAGAAGCCCACAGCCTGCTGGACGAATCTAGCTAGCACCGGCCGGCAGCAGCAGCTCAGCCATCCAGCGCCACATTCAGCATACGTTGCCATGGCACTATATGTCCTTCTGACTTACTTGGCGCCCATACTGTCCCTACACATGGACCAATTGCAATTGCAACACAAGGCAGCGGCGCGCGGGAGCGAGGGTGCGCAACCCGCAAGCACGGCCACAGCAGGCCCCGCCATATATCCAGGGACAGTGTGTCCGTTCACGAGGAGACGCACATGTCGCCACTTATGTCAGGCACAAGTCATCGTACATTTGTTTGGTCACATGCAGGGGGTGGCCGTAAGGCGGGCCCCTGCCGCCCGTCCAATGATGCGCCCCCCGATGCTGCTGCCCGCTCCGTCCCCGCCCTTGCAGGATGCTGACAAGGGACAGCTGATGGGGCTCGTTGCCGCCAACAGTAGCGGCTGCCGGTGCGCCCGCAATATATGACGGCTGCCGAGGAGCTGCCGAGGCACGGCATGCGCTGGTGGATGATGGTGGCAGCTCACTCCCCGTGGCTGGGTTGCCGTGCCCAGCGGCAGTCGCCGCGCACCTGCCCCAGTACACTCCGGCTGGCCAGTGGGGGCGCAGCTCCGTCCCGCGGTGCGTGTGTGCGTGTAGTGCGTGGGGAAGCCGCCAGCCGTGGGTAAACACCGGGGGTCATCGCGGGGGGGTATGCACAGATGCGTGCCGGCGTGCATGCATGCTGCAGCGCCGTGCAGCCGCTGGGGGCTGGCTAGCTGGGGAGTGCCGGGTGGGTAGCGCCACTAGTGCACACTGGGGCTGGGGGTCACCTGGCTGGCTCGCTCGGGCCCAAGCCAGCTTGGGCGCCACTATGCACCGGCTGATGCTGACACCGAAGCTGGGCCCTGCTTGGCGCGGCACGGCATGGCGGCTGCGGCCGACGTGGGATGGATGCCGTGCCCGCCGACAGCCCCGCCCTCGGAGCTCTTGCCGGCGCGCTCTGGCCGCCGTCCATAGCAGCAGCTAGCTGCTAGCTGCGTGTGTGTCGGAGCTGGGCCACTGCGCAGTGAGCATGCTCAGCTCAGTAGTGTGTGAACATGTCCTCAAACACCTTGTAGTGGCTGCTCATGCCCAAGCCCTCGTACTGCAGAAGGGGGAAGGGGAGGAGGCCGGGGGGCAGGGCCGTGAGGGCCCAGCGGTGGGTTGGTTAGAGCCACGTGCGTTCGGCAGGAACTCAATGCGTTGTACGGCACAGCGGCGCCAGATAGACCTATGTTGTCCGGCACCAGTCCCAAGGTTCCAAACGGCGGGCTACGTACGTGCAGGGCCGGCAACGCTGTGGTTTGCCATGATGATAGGCTGCCATGAGCCCCCGGACTTGCTTGGCCACCGCCCGATCCGTCCCAAGTCAAGACTTTGGCGGCGTGAACGCTTGCTGCACGGCAGCAACACGCATCAATCGCACGCTTGTGCAGGCATCGCATCATAACACTACACCGGTAGTGAGACGCTCATTGCGGCGTGTGCACGCTTGCACCGCAGGCCGCGGATAGACGTGACGACGCTGCTGTGCGCTGGGTGGGCCGCCATGAGACCCCAGACTTAGCCGCCGCCAGTTGCGTTCCAAGTCAGGACTCAGGAGAAGCGGACGATAGCTGCCTTGCCCTGGCGCAGCAGCAGCTGCACGCATCGACCACCGTTGCTATAGCTGCCTCTACTGACACGCTCACCGCGGCGTGCGCGCGCGTGTTGGCTACGTCGGCGTACAGTCGCAGCCCCGCGGCGCCCCCCTCGGCAGCCAGCCGCCGGACCTGGGGGGCCAGGCCAGGTGTGAAGCGCAGCATCAGCTGCGGCCACTCGTACGTTGGATGCACGGAATTCATACTTTGTAAAGCTGCAATACATAAGATGGCCACAGCAATTCTAATGTGTTTCGTTCGGCGCACCTCGGCGTACAGCGCCTTGAAGTGGCCGCTGCGGCGGTGGTCAGGCAGCACGTAGACGCTCTGGATCCACCACACGTCGGCGGCGCGCCTGGGGAAGCATGGGCCGCATTTGCCTTTAGATTTTGATTAGACTTCGGCTGAAAGATGTGCAAAACGGGGGGCGCGCGGGTTAAATACACAGCCGGCCGTGGCGCCGGCGGGTTGCTGGCCGTGGCCCCCCGGCGCGTGGCGCTCCCGGCCGTTCGCTAGGAGCCCATTCGTGTGCCCGCGCCGCTCGGCCCACTCGCCAGTCGCTCCACTCGAACGTGATCATGAGCTGAGCGACCACCTGCCGATGCTGGGGGCTGCTGCCGTCCTGGTCCGTGCCGCTCACGCTGGCGCCATCCTCGCCGCCCACTTCCAGCAAGTAGTACGCCGCTGCCGCGCGGCCCTCCAGCACACCACGAGCGCCAGCTATGGCGGTGTCGCGAGGAATATCTATGTCCTCGGTCTCCTGCGCACGCAACCGATGCAAGCAGCCGCAATGTCGCGTTTGCCAACACAGCGTGCGCTGCTGTAGGGCCAGTTCGTTCTAGATACCTTGGCCATTGCGATATTGAAGGCAGCTATGGTCTCCAGGTCGCGCAGGTCGCCCTTGCGGATGCATTGTGCAGCGGTCGCGCGCACGCGCTCCGTCTGTACAGCAGACATGTTTTCGAGCACCGTACGAGGTTGAAGGTTTGGAAATGAGAGGGCGCCATGAATCGAGCGGCTGCAGCCCACCCAATGTGCCGCACACGCCCATGGCTCGACCCCCACCCCCTCAGGTGCCTACTGGATGGGTTTGCTGGGTGCGGTACGGTGCCGTATGCGCCTTTGCATTCAAGAACTCAATGGATGGCTGCGCGTGTTGCTAAGCAGTTAGCACCTCGAGGAGTTCCAGGCCAGCTTGGATGCCCTTGACGGCACCCGCAGTGGTGCTGCGAGGGTAGCGCGGGGCGGAGACGCGGAGTGACATATCCAGCGACACCGGTTCTGCCGAAACATGTTCACGACAGATGGACTCCAGCTGGCGGACAGCAGGAGGCCGCAGGCTCCTCACACGCTGCTTGGATTACCAGGCAGCCACATAGTACAAACCTACCGCTGGCATGAGGCTTCAGCAACCGCTTGGGCTCCCCAGGAGTACGCGCAGGGCAGTGCCCACGACGCTCGCTTACAGGGCTGCCGGCCCCCGTCCGGGCCCGCGCCAAGTCTCCAGAAACAGCAGCCTGCCTCCCCGCGCAGCTGCCGCCACAGCCCACCGCCGCTCGCTGGGCCGCGGCGGCGCCCCCCGGGGCTTTTTCCGTCCGTGTGTGGGCCGTACGGCTGCTGGAGGAAGAGGTCCAGGGTGGGCTGGACAAGCGCGCTGGGCGGGGGTCCGTCGTTCCAGGTTTCCGAGAGGGGGCCACAAGCTGGGATGCGCAGCAGCTCGCTGGGCAGGGGCGACGTGTAGCGTACTAGTCCAAACTAACGTGGAGTCAAGAGATCCCGATGTAATCGGAGGTGCCGAGCCATAGGCGAGGCCCCCCTGTACGGCACCCCATAGGGGCACACAGGACCTTAACCCTGGCACAGAGGCCAAGTTAGGGGAAACCCCAAGGGGAAGCCTATAGGGCTAGAGTAAGCCTGTAAGGCGTGTCGTTACACGACGGGTCGTTCCACGTGGCTGCGTCGCGGTGGTGCGGTCGGGGGTCATAGCCTGCGCTCACGGCTAGGGTCATCAGACGGCCGAGGGCCAGCTGGTGCTGGTTTCCGAGGGGTTGGGCGTGTCCCAGTGGCAGGCGCTGGAGATCGTCAGAGCTGATGATGTGGCGCCCGCCGGTGTTCTTGTCGAGTAGGTCGTGCGGGCCTTGGGCTGGTAGCCCCTCCCGTGATCAACGAGTGCTTGCTCGTGGTCCTGGCATAGGCTCGGCATGTCAGGGTGCGTGGCTTCTCCCTCGCGGCAGCTTGTGGGCGGGGGTGTTGCGCTGTTGCCTGCTCTGGCGAGGTGTTGCGCCAGCAGGGCTCGGGTGGCCGCGCCCATGCGGCCTCTGTTTTTGAGGGCAAGCACAAAGACTTTTGCCGCCGCCTTGACCAGGAGCCTTGCCGCCGCCTTTTCACTCCTGGGACAACACCTGCTTCAGGGGTCCTTGGCGCTGCCTCGTTACACCACCCTGCACCACCACGCCGCCGACAAGCGGCCGATCGTGGCGACCCAGCCTACGCCAGGCAGGCCCATGTCCCCTGCCAGCATCCCCACCAGGGCGAGTGGCCCCCCTCTCGGCCCTAGGGCTCCCCGGGCGTCCGCTGTTCATGTCGCCTCGGGCCAGGCCCGGCGTGGCCCTCCGGTGACGTTAGGAGTCCGGCCTCCTGCCCAGTGCGTGCGTCAAAGCAGGGCGCCCGCCCAGGGCCTCCGCAGCGGGCTCCCCAGGGGTGCACGCAGGGCACTGCTCAAGACGCTCGCTTACAGGGCTCCCCTGCCAGGGCCTGCGCCAAGTGGCGGGTACCTCCCCAGCCAGCAGCCTGCCTCCTCGCGCGCGCAACCGCCGCCAGAGGCTACCGCTGACCGCGACCGCCATGTTGCTATCGCGGCGGCAGCCGCGGCTCTAGTGCCGCGTCCCCTCCACTCTCACGCGCCAGACCGTATCCCAGCCGCGGCGGCTCCTAGATCCCTATCCATCGCTTTGCCGCCGCCGGCAACATCCTTTTCCCCCCAAGGCCAACCGCCCGCTGCAGCCGCCCTGCGCTCTGCTTGCAATTGCAAGCCATACGCCGACTCGACGCCAGCCCCGCTCCCATGCTGCGCGCCGCTGGCCTCATGGCCGGCCGCCCGCGCCGGACGAAGACTCCAAGCCACCAGCCGCCCCGTCGCCCCCACCCTCCGCCCACACGCCTCGACAGCTCACTCGCCCTCCCAGCTGCCCACTACCCCGCACGCCGCCCCGGACACGCATCCCCCTATCCGCGCAGCTCCAGCCGCCATCACAGCGACTCGCCACCGCTCCCCGAGCCCCCGGGTGTTCCACCCCCGGCCTCCCGCGGCCGCTGGACTCCCGCCCCGCCCCCGCCTCACGGCCGCAGCAGCTGCTGCTGTGTGATCTGCGGCGAGGTCTTGGCCACCTGGCGCCACGTGTACTCCCACAGGTCCGCACCCTCGGCGTCCTTCCAGCCCTCCACCAGCATGCCCTGCAGCGGGGTGGGTGAAAGGTGGAGGGGAGGGGAGGGCGGTGAGGCGCGCCAGGGTGTGTGTCAACCACCTGTGGCCCCAAGCAGCAAACCCTGCGGCCGGCCCACACCCCTCACGAATCCCCATCCGTTGCCCTCTCCCTCCTCTCCTCCCCCGGCCTGCACCCCCTTGCTGTGCAGCATCCCTGACGAAGCCCATCGACTGCCCTATCCACATCGTGAGACACGCCTGCCCCTCATGTCTCCCCTTCCCCCTCCTACCCCCGCCCTCCCTCCCACCTTGCTGTGCAGCACCAGCAGCATGTTCTTCAGCGCCTCGGGCAGCGCCTCCGCCAGCACCTCCCCATTGGCCCGGTTGGCGGCGGCGGCGGCGGCCAGCACGTCCAGGATGCCGCGCCACAGCGGGCCGAAGCCGGGCAGCCCCTCCAGCTGGGGGCCACAAAAATGGGGATTGACACGGTTTATCAGCACAATACAACAGCACAACACAATCCAGACCATGGTTGCTCGTCAGCCTGGTGCGATGCGCGCGCCCGCCTGAGCACGCAGCCGCAAGCCTTGTGTCCGTGGCGTGTTTCGGCACGAACCGTGGGCCCGTTCCCCTGCCCTGCTCTCCCACCTGCGTGTGGTACAGCAGCACCATCTTGGACAGCGCCCGCACCAGCTCCCGCACAGTCACGTCGCACTGTCGGGGTCAGAAAAAAGGGCCGAAAGGAACGGCACGGTCGGAGCAAAGGACGGATGTGGAGAGGGTGGCGGTGGAATGGTGGCGGCTCGCGATATGCCGCCCTTCTCCCACAACCCCTTTCGCATCCGCAACGCAGCTCTCAGCACTCGTGTTCCTTCGCGGTCCTGCCTACCTGCGGCATGTCCCGCGAGTGCATGAGCTTGATGAGGTCGTGGCCCAGCGGCAGCAGCAGCTCCTGCAGGGGGGATGGAGGGGGTGTAGGACGAGGGGGGGGTTCACACGCAGGCATGGGCAGGTACATGGGCTACTCCTGGCCCTGCCCTGGGCCCGTACGATCTTACCCCAACCCCCGGCCCCCGCCCCCTGCGGCCGCACCTGCAGCGAGCGCGCCAGGCCCTGCGAGGGGATGATGAGCCGCTCCGCCGCCACCACGGTGCGCTGCAGGCACGACATGGTGCCTGTGCGGACCTGCGGGGCGCCCGGAGCGAGGGTGTTCAACTCCATGGGGCCGACATAGAGTACCACCCCGCACGCACGGTGTGTGCCGGTGGGTGGATGAAAGAGGTGCAGGCGGGCAGGCGGGTGGGTGTGCTCACGGGCTGCCCTGCCAGCCACACTGCACTGTTGCACGGACGCTGCAGTAGGCGATGCGCAGGCCGGCCATGGAGTGCCGCGCCAGCAAACAACGCGTGCACTGCGCCGAGCCTTCCGCTACGGGCCCGGCCCCACCTCGACGCTGGTGTTCTTGGCCAGCCTGCACAGCCAGCCGATGAGCAGGTGCCAGGTGTCGGCCTTGAATGCCAGGAAGCCCAGCCGCTCCAGCGCCTCGGGCGAGTGCTTGGACTGGCTGCTGATCCACCACAGCTCCAGCCATTCCTCTGCGAGGTGGTGGAGAGGTAAAGCGGCGCGGGTAGGAATGCGACTGCCGCGTTGAGGTGCGCCAAAGCCCGCCCGCTGCCGACCCATCCCTACGCTTCGCCTCTACGAGCCACATCACCCCCCCCCCCCCCCCCCCCCCCCCCCCCCCCCCCCCCCCCCCCCCCCCCCCCCCCCCCC
>BDDC01000327.1:41126-55845 GCA_001662425.1 Chlamydomonas sphaeroides
TGTGCACCAGCCGCATGGCGTGCGGCAGAGCTGCCCCGCCATCCACCCCCACTGCACCTCAAGCCATATTGCCCTTCTCCACCCCCATGTCCTGCCCAGCCCCTGGACCCTACCCACCCGCGCTCTGCACCAGCCGCATGGCCTGCGGCAGGTGGTGCAGGTGGCCGGGCCGCTCGCCGCGGCGCGGGTCGGGCACCGCGCGCTCCAGCAGGTCCACGGCGGTGGAGACCACAGTGTGGTAGTTGAGCATGGACAGGCTCTCCTTGACCACCCTGCGCCGAGCAGCGTTCGTGAGGTCCATGGGTCAGGCAGCTTTCGTGGGGTGTGTCGTCATGACGCCCGGCTCCTCGGTCCCTCTCCACAGCCTCTCCCCAGGCCTCGCCCCCACCAGGAGACGACGTCTAGGCCCCGCGGGAAGGAGGCGGGATGCGGGTGCATGCCCCCCGGCTTCCGTGCCGTGCACAGAACACACACGCCTTCCCCTCCTCCCACAATTTGTCCCCTGGGCCCCTGTCTTTCCCCACCAGGAGATGGTGTCGAGGCACACTGGGAAGGACGCGGGGTCCAGGTGGATGACCTTGATCAGCGCGCATATGCTCATCCAGGCCTGCTGGTTGTGGATGTAGGCGGCCGCGCCCTGGGGAGAGGGGAGGCGCACAGCCGGGAGGGGTGGGAGGAAGGGTCGGCGGAGCAGCGGAGGCGGCAGCTGCGGCGCGCACGAGGAGTGCAGGCACAGAGGCCCCAACGGCCGGGCGGGCGGGCATATACCATGCGATTAACGAACTAGTTGCGAACCTCCGAGCGTAAGCCCGGGCGGGCGGGGGCTTCACGTCATCACGTGCCGCCATGCCTAGCGCCCCACCTGCAGCAGCGACTGGATCTCCGACGCGATGGTGGAGGCCAGGTCGTTGGCCACCTGGAGGGGCAGGGCGATAGAACCCACAGCAACATCTTGAGTGCAAGAAGGCGGCGGGCGCAATGCGACAGCTCACATGTCTATCGCTCCCCTCCACACATACCTTTCCCCGCCCTCCACACCCTGGCCCCCACCTGCTCGTCCACCATGCTCAGCAGCTGGATGCCGCGCATTAGCGGCTCGCTGATGTCGGCCGCCTTGTACGGCAGCAGGCGCTGGCACAGGCGCATCATGGCCATGATGGCCTTCTGCACCAGCACCAGGTCCGCCTCGCGAGAGTGCGTAAAGATGGTCTGGAGGCGCAGGGCGGGGGGCACGAAAATGCGATGGTGTAGTGTGTTCAAGTGTTAGGTGAAGACGGGAGTAGTGTGTGCCGTTGCACTACACGGCGTGGCGCCGTCTGGCCGAAACTGCCCCCTGCTGCTGCTGCTGACGGTACCCGCTGCCGCCTGCGCTGCAGCCCCCGGCGCTCACTGTGAAGTGGTCGAAGGCGCGCGGCCACAGCAGCGTGATGCGGTCCCTGCGGCGCGACAGACGGCACCCGTCAGCAGGGCCTGCCTCGCCACGCCCTGAATCAACTGCCACGTCAACTGCGCAGATGCCGCGTAGAGGCCCCCTCCACAGGCTGCTGCAGGCACCTGCTCCAGCCTTCCTGCTGGCGCTTCCGCAGCGCGGGCCTTCGTCTGCCGCCCTTCCCTGGCCACACCTGTTCCGCAGCAGCACCGTGAAGAGCAGCTCCAGGCACAGCTCCGAGGCGTCCCAGGGCACGGCGCTGGAGGGCGGGCGCGGGATGGGGCCGCCCGAGGAGCAGATGGCGCGGACCAGCTGCACCAGCGACTCTGTGGAGGGGAGAGCGGGGAAAGTTGAGAGGGGCATGTAATTGGGCGTGCCGGGCCAGCTGTACCAGGGGGTGACGGTATCTAGGGTAGAGTCGTGGCAGAATGCTGGCAGGGCCTTGCAGGTTGCATGCTTGCTAGCTTTATCACACGCCGCATCTCCATAGCAAGGCATCACCACGTGCCGGCTCACCCTGCTTGAGGAACTTGGAGTCCATGAACGCGTCCTCAAAAGCGCAGCCCCGCAGGCAGTCCTCCGCGGCCGCAGCCGCCTCGCGCTCGGCGTCGCTGCGGCAGAGTGGAGTGGGGCGACGTGGGGCGGGGCGGCGAGCGGGGCAACCGTAGTCCAGCAGCCAGACCGATCATGCTAGCCCAGCCACGACACTCACGTGAGGGCCGCGTTGGCCGCCTCCATGGCCGCCATGGCGTTGGCGGCCGCCAGCTTGCCGGCCGAGGGGTCGGTCGCGGCGGAGGGGTCCGAGCCGAACGACAGGATCTGCGTGAAGCTGCTGCGGCGGGCGGGTGGGGGCAAGCGGAGCGGCACGTGAGCAGCAGCGCCGAGGTAAGCCGGCAGCTGGTGGGTGCGCTTGGCAGCTGGCGGTCGCCCACGGACACTTTCAGGGCGGGGCAGCCGCCGGACACCGCAGTACAAGCAAAGCCTTGCTTGGCGAGCATCCACCCCAGCACTTGGCCCCGCCGCACCCAGTCCCGTCAGACAGTAAACCTCCTGCCCCCCTTCGTTGTTTCCTTTGCACGATCCCCCCTTCGAGTACCCGACCTGGCCCTCTTCCCGAACGCTGCCAACCCCTTCCTTGATCGCACACCTGGAGATGTGTTTGAGGATGGAGCTGCTGCCGCTGGCCGTGGTGCCGGCCCGCAGCAGCGCCGCCCGCCGCAGCTTGAGCGACGTGCACTCGCCCTCGCGCACCACCAGCCCGCCGTCGCCGTCGCCTGCGATGTGGTAGCAGCAAGGCGAGCCGAGCCCATGTCCTCGCATCACAACCCCAAGGAGCGAGCCTCGGAACGAACAACCCTCGCACATCGCCCGCCCATCAAGTCACCGACAGACTTTCAAGGGGGTTGGGCGTGCCGCCAGTACCTTGGGGCGGTTCAGGCAGACGCCCAGCACCTACCTGTCCCTGGGCCCCCTGCCCTGCCTGCCCCACGCAGCCGTACGCTCAC
Source organism: Chlamydomonas sphaeroides (assembly GCA_001662425.1). NCBI lineage: Eukaryota > Viridiplantae > Chlorophyta > Chlorophyceae > Chlamydomonadales > Chlamydomonadaceae > Chlamydomonas > Chlamydomonas sphaeroides. Next base: position 44,061 of record BDDC01000327.1, read on the forward strand.
TTGATGCGCACCCACCGTTGAGCGCGCGGCAGAAGCTGTCCGGCAGCAGCCCCCTGCGGTACAGCTGCACCGCCAAGTCCATCACGTTGGCCCAGCCGCCGCGCAGGCAGTCGCCGTACCTGTGGGAGAGAGGGCGGGGCAGGGCACAGTGAGGATGAGAACGCCACACCGACGTGCAACGCGGCATGCATTTGGGCGCACGGCCCAGCTCCTGGCATGTGAGGCCGTAGCTGCCATGCTCTGGCCGTCGCCTCGTCACATCCATCCTGAGCGAACCGGCTCACTTGTTGATGATGACCGCGATGGTGCGCGTCACCGCACGGATCTTGGCGTCCTTGCCGAACACAACATCGGGCCGCGACGACGACGGCAGTTGCTGTAAGCGCAGGGCAGGACGGGGCAGGGCAAGGCAAGGGCGACCTCAGGTTGGCACAACCGTACGGGCCCTGCACTGCCAGGTGAACAAAAAGAGTGGGCGGGTTCGGGGGCGGCCTGGCAGCCTGGCACGCTCGGCGCGTGTTCCAAGCCCCCATCTCCCCAGCCGACCTCTCACGCTTTCCCCCTCCCCACCTGCGCCAGGTGCTGCAGCGGAATCTTGGACAGGTTGACGATGATGGAGTCGGCCACGTCCTCTAGCTCGTGCGCCGCCGCGATCTGGCACGCCAGCTGCAAGGCAGGGTGAGCAAGGGGCATTGGGACATGGACATGAGCCGACTTTCTGCCACCGGCAGCCCGGCCCATGCGCTACGCTTGCCGTTTGGCCCAACAACCTCCGCCCAGCCTCCTCGCCCTCGCGCCCACCTGCAACCCCTCCAGCGCGCTGCCGACGAGCGCCTCGTTGGAGCAGTTGTCGGTGATGGCGCACATGGCGTGCACCGCGGGGCCCCAGATGAGGCGGAACATGGTGGTGTCGAACAGGTGCCGCCCTGGCAGGGCAGGACGGGGAAGGGCAAGGCGGGGAAGGAGGGGCCGCACTGGTCGGCTGCTGTGTGTCGCTGCGGGATGCGGCGCGGCGGCAATACCAGCACAGAACCGGCGTGCCGAAACAAAAAAGTGCCTCCTGGCCCCGTCCCATGCCCTCGCCCTCACCGTTCTCGCTCGACACCACCTGCCCCCGCTGCGTGCCGCTGGCCTGCGACAGCTGCAGGAAGCACTGCAGGCTGACGTCCATGCTGGCGGGCTCGCTCAGCCGCAGCGGCGTCTTGACGATCGAGTAGTAGATGTCCTGCAGGGGGAGGGGGTCGGGAGGGGGCAACGAAGTGCCAACGCTTGAAGAAGCATGCAACTAGGAGTGAATGCGCACGGACGGGGGCGGGGCGGGGCGGTCAAGGGGACCGCGCGAGGCGTGTGGGCACGGGTTTTCCGCATGCGCAGTTCCATGCCGCTCCCCAGCGCGCTGCCCCACCGAGCTTTCCGGCGGCATGCGCCCGGCCCTGCCGCACCTGGAGGAAGGCCTTGTCGAAATCGGTTCCGTCGTTGACGCCGCGCAGGTTGCGCTGGAACGACTCGAGCGTCATCTTGTTCTTGACCTAAGCGGGGCAGAAAGGGCGAGGAGCTCGCTGCCACCGCAGCAGCCCTTCATACCCCCAATACCGGACCCAGGGCGATAGCTCCGCGCAGGACCGTCCGAAAATCCCTTGCCCCCAGTGGGCCCCTCGTCCCTCTCCTGCCGTCTGCTCCCTCCCCTGCCCGCACCTGGCTGTTGTGCTGGTCGGTGTTGAGCATGATGACGCTGTGGGGCAGCACGTGGGCGTCGTTCACGACACCAACCAGGTCGGGCGGATCAAACCAGGTTGGGCGGATGATACGAACGCAGGTGAGGGTGGTGTGAACTACTGCAACATGGTTAACCAAAACATGGCACCCCACAGCCCGACAGCCCGACAGCCCGCCAGCCCACCTGTAGGCCAGCACGTAGGCGGCGTCCGCGCAGCGGAACACATCCTCGTTGGCCGAGTAGTAGTGGCGGCCGAAGGCGTTGATGATGCGGTCAATCTTCTGCGCCTCACCTACAGGAGGGAAGGCAAGGCACGGGTTGGCGCGCGACAGGGCGAGGCTGTCAGCCGGCGCACTCATGCCCACGCACAGGCCAGTGCACGCACGGGTGGTGGCGATTCGGACCGACCAGCGCGCCGCCCTCCCTCAACGCACAGAGGCCCGCCCTACCCGGCAGCTTGAAGCTCTCCAGGAACATGCGCAGCGCCGAGTCGAACTTGAGGTGCCCGAACTCAAAGCCCATGGTGTACGACTCGAGCACCTGGGAAGGGAGGGCCATAGGTGGAGCACACGCCGTGAAGAACACGCTAATGATATCGACATGGGGCCTCGGTTTCGGCGCAAGCACGCATCGCGCGCACTCTCGCTCTCAATCCCCATGGAGTACAATGTGGGAAGTTCGCCATGCAAGCCGAGAAGCCGTCCCTGTTGCATGTTTTGGAGGCACAAACGCATCCCCGCATTTCCCGCCATTCCCATCACACTCGACTTCCCAATCCCGCCCAACCCAAGGCCCAGCGGTTGCGCACCTGCAGGTAAAAGGCGTCCGGGTCGCCCAGCAGCTCCCCAATGGTCGTTTTGTTGAGGCCGGGGCAGGTGCGCAGGAACTGGCCCAGCCGCGTGGCCAGCTGGCTGCGGGCCTCCTCGGCCGCCTTGGGGTCCTCCGAGGGGCCGGGCTGCTCGGGCAGCAGCTTGGCGGCCTGGGGTTGGGAGGGAGGGGCAAGCGCAACTAGTTCAGAGTGGTACGGTGCCTCCTCGCTCAGCACTGCAGACCACGACTTGCGGCCACATACCACGCCCCCGCCCCAACGGCACATCCTCAATCACGAAAACGACAATCAGCCATTCCGATCCGCATCTCAGCCCCAGGGCCAAAGTGCCTCCGGGCCCCACCCGCTACCTCATCCTCCGCTATCCACACACTCCGCACTACAGCCCCCAGCCCGCACACACGCACACCTGCATGGCCACAAATGATAGTGGCCAGTCCCGGGGCCAAAATTTTTCATATGCTCTAACCATGCCGTCATCCCCCGCCATCCACACACTCCGAACCACAGGCCCCATCCCGGGATCAGGTCGCACTGCCGCACCTGCATGGCCACGAAGCCCTTTTTGAAGTCCTTGTTGAAGTGGTCCACCGCGAGACCTGCATGGGCGGGCGCGCAGGGCACCCAGTAAGGCAGGCAGGCAGGAAGGGAGGGGCTGCTGGCGTGTCCGCAACAGTGCAAAGCTCGGCTAAACCGTTAAACAAGGCTGCGTCATCGTACGCTGACCGACACGCCAATCGGCAATCGCGCGCGGCAGCCCACCTATCCGCGCCTTCAAGCAGCGCTCCGCCATAGCGCTCCGTAGCTCGGCCGGACCCGTCACGGGCACGCCGCGCACGCCCGCGCCGTGCCCGGGCGGCAGGCCGCTGAGAGGCGGGGGATGAGTGATACGGGAAGGGGCCAGGTAAGGTGTCGTTGCGGGGCGCAGGGTGCGGACCCTGTCTTACGCCGGGGTCCTGCCCAGCCTTTGTTTGATTGGCATGCGCGTAGAGTCTCTCTGCGGTTCGAGCTGGCGCCCACGGGCACTGATGGCTTGGCACGGCCAAGCTCCTGCTCCATTGCAGGTCCACGGCCCCGCCCCGGCCTCGCCCTGGCCTGTCCGTGTGCCTTGCCCCTTTCCCTGCCCCACCCTGGGCTGCAGCCCTGCCGCGCCTCCCACCTTGGGCCGGTGCCAGTGGGCGACATGGGCCCGTGCGAGGAGACCGACAGCCCAGTGCCAGCTGCCGCCTGGGGACGGGTAAGGTGCGGAAGCGCAGCTCAAGTGTGCGACAAAACTGAGCGGCTGCGCACGGGCGCCCGCTGCTTCTAATTAGTAGCAGCAAAGCCTTGGCGGCCAGGCCCAGCCCGGTTCAGCCCCGGTTCAGCCCGGCCCGGCCTGGCCCGGCCCGGCCCGGCCCGGTCCGCCCCAGCCCACCCGGCGCCTGGCTCGATTCCCCTGCCCCATCCCTTTGCTTTGACAGCCACGGCCACGACGCACCTGCCCCGATGACGACGCTGCCGCGCCCGACGCTGCGCGCGCCTCTGCCGCCGCCACCTCCGCCGCGCTGAGCACGCCGCCGTCCAGCACGCCCGAGGGCTGCTTGCTTGCCGACCCCGCCAGCTGCTGCTGCGAGGTCAGGCAGCGCGGGGCAGCACGGCAAACACAGCAGCTCACTTTCCCCAGGCCGATCGTGTCAGTCGCGTGCAGGCCTAGAGCACGACTTTGAACCCACGGCAACTGTTGTGGAGACGCTGAAAGCCAACCAGGTCTGTGCGGTGCCGCAACGCCCCCCACGATGCGGCGTGCGTCACGTGACAGCTCGCGACGTCCATCAAGCCTTCGATGCTGCCGGCGCACCAAACGCAGCCGGAGCCAAGCTGGTGGGCCCACCTGCGAGGCCGAGTGCCCGTGGTGGTGGCCGTGGTGGCCGTGGTGGTGGCCGTGGTGGTGCGGCCCCAGCAGGATGTCGGCGATGCCGGTGAGGTCGGGGTGCTGCCCCGCCACCAGCGGGCCCCACATGTCGGTGTAGATGGGCAGCTCGCTGCGCAAGGGCAGGAGTGGAGGCACCGCGGGGGCATTGGTGGGGTCGTCATGTGTACGAGCACTTCAAGTACGCTGACGACGGCCGCATGAAGCCATACGGTGCAGCCGTGCGGTGCGGTGCGCCGCGCCTTACCTGGCGGGGGAGGGCGCCGCCTGCAGCTCCTGGCCGTTGCGCGCGCTGCGGGCGGTCACCAGAGGGGCGGAGCGGGCCGGCCGCGCGCGTCAAGCAACGCTGTCACACCGGGGATGCGCCCATGCCGAGCTGCAGCATCGTGACAGTGACGCCTCGCGCCGCGACCCCTGCAACCCACTACGGGCCTGGGCCTCTCGCTCCCAAGCATGCTCTGGCCCGAGGCTCCACTGCCTGCAACGCCAGCCGCCGCGGGCCCTGCTCCTAACCCCACCTCTGCGCCAGGGCGTTGAGGATGGCCAGCAGCGCCTCCAAGCTGATGAAGTTGAGCGGCCCAACGCTGGTCTTGGACACCGGGAAGGCCGTCTTGGAGATGAGCGAGCACACCTGGGTTGACAGAGTTGGGAAAGGGCAGCGCGCGGTCGTCCCCAACTCCTCGAGAAAGACGGTCTGCTCCACGCGCACGCGCATATGGCGCCTCGCCGCCCCGCCGACTGCCCATGACACTAACACCGCAACCAGCTCCGCCTCCGCCTTTTCCCCTCGCCACACCTCCTCAAACAGGTTGGCCCGCTCCACGCGGCAGTCGCAGTTGACAAACATGTCGTGCACAAAGTTGTGCTGCCGCACCAGGTCCAGCAGCCCCTCCAGCGCCGCCTCCTGCAAGCCGCACCGGCGACCACAGCCGCAGCAACGGGCGTGAGTACCACACCCAACCTGCAGCGGCTCCGCGCAGCGCCATCCCAGCTGCTGGCTTCCAGCTGCCGTGCAGCGCCCGGGGGTGCCGGTCGGGCCCCACCTGCTGCTCCAGCGCCGTGACGCCCTTGCCGTCCGCCAGGCGGAGCAGCACGCGCTGCAGCACCGTCTCCAGCTGCGCCATGGACACAGAGCCCAGGTAGGTGGAGATGGCCAGCAGCGTCTGGCAGAAGCCCGTGATGACCGACACGCTGGCGTTGTTGATCTGGAGGGTAGGGACGAGGGGGGAGGCGGTGGGCCGCATGGCGTGCTCGGGTGGTGGGTGCGTGGGTGAGAGCGCCCTCATTCCTCGCTGTTTTGCCGCGGTCATTGGCCGTGCTTGCACGAGGCGCACAAGGCTCGCGAAGCGCCGGTTCTGGTGCAGGGCCCCAGCCCGGGCAGCACTCACCACCACTTGGCACATGGCGTACAGCAGCTCAACCTGCGGTAGGGCGGCAGACAACACCGGGCGGTAGGAGTGGGACCGCGCACACACCCGGGTCAGGCTGGGCCGCGCTTCAGCACTGAGGGCGCATCCAACCGCATTCCCTCTGCGCACGGCTGACGCGCCACTCTACCCGGGGCGTGCTGTGCCGCGTGTGGGGTTCTGTTCTACCTAACGCTGGAACACAGCGTACCGGTCGTTATTGCTGCGCTTCCCTATTTCTGAAGTCACCGTGCGGCGCAGCGAGCCCATGCGAGCAGCAGCCTCGCAGCGCGCAGCACCCGCATCATCGACGGGCGGCGCGGGGCGGTGACATCCAGCCCAGGCCGTGCCTCCAACATCCCAGCCCCGTGTCATTCGGACCGCTAGGCCGCTGCCGCTCCTCCCACCTGCACCAGCCGCGCCAGCGGCTCGCACAGCACCAACGCGCTGCCGGCGGCGCAGATGACCGAGTGCAGCGTGTCCAGGCTGAACACCACCATCTCCTCCACCGTGTCCTTCGTGGCGCCCTGCGACCGGCGGCGTGAACCACCAGTTGGTACCTCACTTGGTGCGCCCCTGCAGCCATGTGCGGCAGAGCACCCACTGGCCGGCTACTGCAACATGCCTCCCGGCGCCCTGCCTACCGTCAGCGACGGCCCCTTCTGGATGAGGTCGATGAGGAACTCCAGGATGTTGATGGCGGCGCGCACGCCGTAGCGGCACGTGGGCTCCGGCACCGGCTGCTGACAGGAGCGCGGGAGCGGTATGGACAGCGGAGGGCCAATGAATGTCCGCGAATGCCACTTTGTGACGGGCGGCACGTGCCGTGGCCTGGCAGTAGCCTGGCTCCGGCCCGAAAGGCGCGGGCCCTGGTCCGGGATTGGGGCTTGGGGCACGCTGGCTACCGCGGAGGATGGCCACAGACCGTACTGCTCGGGGTCCGCCGCGCAGTTGCAGCTCGAGATTGCGCCCGTGCTTGGTCCCTGGCGGACCCCGCCCCGTGCAACAGAAGCCGTGGTGCTACCGCATGCCCTGCACAGCGGGACCGCAGCGCTGGTCCACAGCAGAGCTGCCGTGCCCTCCGGCACCGGCCGCTGCCAGCCCTTGCTGCGCCCCCGTCCATGCTCCGCCTTGCGGCCCTGGCCCGGTCGGCTCTCCCGCACCTTGCCCATCTCCGCGTCCTGCGCCGCGATCATCTGCTCCTTGACGTTGGTGAACACGGTGCGGATGATGGCGCTGCAGGTCTGGCGGCAGTAGTAGCCCATGATGTCTGAGGGCGGGAGGGTGGTACGGAGGGAGGAGGCACGCGCGGCCGTGGGACGCGGTAAACAAACGTGCGCAGGTTAGGTGGCGTACATGAGGCCGAGGGAGAGTCGTCCCCCGAGCTTCTCAACGCCGGCCTCAGACCCTGCCGACGGGGCCCGGGGCGCAGCAGAACCCGTCCCGGGCGAGGCGCCTGGCCCGCGCTTCCCCACCTCCGTACTCCTTGGGCTTCTTCACCGGGTCCCCCAGCATGAAGGCGGCCTGCACCGCCTTGCACACCGATTCGTCGCTCAGGAAGCGGCCAGCCGGGCACTGCACCGCCCGGCCCAGCACCTGGAGGGAAGGAGTGATAAAGGAATGTGGAGCGCGCAGCGAAGGGTGTGGGGTTCGTGTGGGCAGACGGCATGTCGGACCACCCGACCCAGCCCTTGGGCAGAGCTCCCATGTAAGGAGCCCAAAGCTACACTGAAGAGCGTCTGGGGGGCAGCCATACCATCTCTGTACCAGGCCAACGGCCGATGTGCCCACTCAACCACGTGTCTTGCAACTTGCCTGCACGATGTTCAACAGCACAATTTCGTCCGAGGAGTTGTTGGTGGACTCAAACTTGCACTGTGTCGCGTCCTCGACGATCTGGTTGATGGCCGCCTCCACATTGAGCGTGCCGGGAGCTGCGCGTGGCCAGCGGGGCAGAGCTGTAAGCGCCGTCCGGTCCCACTTCCCCACCGCCTTGTCCCCCGGGCCTTCGCGCTGGGCGCCTCCCGTTCCTCTCGATCAGCCGCCCTGGCCAACACGAGTGCATCAGCTGCCCGGCTTACTCAGCAGGTCGCTCTCAAGGATGCGGTGCAGAGCTATGGCTGCCGCCCCCGTTATGGGGCCGCTCACGTCCGACGCCTTGATGAGGTTGAGGAAAGGCGACAGGTATATCATGGGGTCCACCTCTTGCCAGTCTGCGGAGGGTCATGGCGGGTCAGCGAGGACCCCGCAACACCCGATCGAGGATGTGCGGGTCGATGCGCACCCTCGTATTTCGATATCTCCGAACGCAGGGTCCGAAAGGCGTCATCATACTTGCTGGGCTCGTTGCGGTCCTCCTCCTGCAAGTATCGTGCAGAGCTGAGCACGAGGATGCTGCGCCACTGCCGAGCTGCTGCCACTCACGTAGTATCGAGGCACCACCGCCCACTTTGCATTGTGCCGCATGGCCGTTATCACAGACGCTATCTCATGGTTCAGCAACAGCGTCGCGGCTTCCCGCTTCATTGGAGCAGGGGCTGCCATCGCTGCTGAGCCACTAGGCAGCTATCACGTAGAGTAAAAAGGCTCGCTTGACAGTAGGTCGGGGCAAGCGCCGAAGCAAGGCACGGGCTGCAAGGTCAAGGCAGCCCTGAGCTCGCATACGCGAGCGTACGGTGCAGCATCGTGGCTTGTGTAAAGCGCTAATACTGTTTGTGAGCTAACTGCAGTGGTCCGGCAAGGGAGTTTCAGCTTTCGCCATGGGCCCAGACGACAGCAGCGCGTCTCGCTGCCGAGCAACAGCTTTGTCACCACACACGCCTACGTATTATATACCATTCACTGCCCAACCACGACACACTGCCTGCAACTTGGCGCTCCATCAATCAACCTCCCTGCCTGTGACGCCCTGTCGTCGCCAGCACACGGTCCGGCTCTGCTGACGCTGGGCGGCGCAGCGCTATGGCCAGCCGGGCGCCGCCCCTGATGCGGAGCCTGCGCGTGGTGTTGAGCAATGGCGCCTCCGTGACCATCCCCTCCACACTGCGCCGCGAGAAGCCCTACTTCCTCAATTTCGTGAGTCCCGCCGCCACCTCTGCCGGGACCACTGAGGAGACAGCGGCCGTCAGACCCGTCGCAACGTCGCGGCCGCCCGCAGCATTTGCCACACAGGCCGCCCCGTCGTGGGCCAGCGCCCCCCCCCCCGGTCCAGGCTTGGGCGTCCATATCCTGGCCCTGGCCCAGGCTTGCGCGCCAAATCAAAACCCGGCGTTTGGAGCCACACCTCCGGACCTCAGTGCTTCTACGAGGCCATCCACTGCTTGTACACCACACCCACGGCTCCACCGCCGGCTGCACCCGCGTCATGCGCCATCCCTTGACCTCCCGCGGAGGCGCACAACCCGGGGCATGACCCGCCCCTCCTCCCTGAAGCCATCCCTTACAACTCCACCAGCCCTTGCTCCTGATGCCACCGCTAATGCTCCCGTCTTCCCCCTCCCCATCCCCAGGACGTGCACAACCACAACCTGTGGCGCCACGGCATCAAGGCCGAGGTGCAGGTGTGCACCGCGGATGCCCCGGGCATGTTGACGTGTCATGCTGGGTGTCCGAGGCGCAGAGTGCTGCCCTGTGGCTTACTAGCTCGCCACTCGCGCCGCACCCCCAGCCCGTACTGTCTTACTAGCTCGCCACTCGCGCCATACCCCAACCCTTCGCGCTATGGCCCCGCTCCCTGCCCCGACCCGGCCCCGCCCTCCACAGTCCGAGGATCAGGGCCAGGCGGCGCCCGACCGCACGCGCGGCTTCTACGCCAAGTTCAAGCGGGAGTCGGCGGCGCAGCAGGGGACGGGGGCGCGCGGGGGCAAGGGCGGGCGGTAGGTCCCGCGGGCGTGGTAGGTGTCATGCGGTGGTCGTGGTGGCCGCAGGGCGCTTGCGGCCGCGCCGCGGGCTTGTGGCGACCCCGCGGCGCCGCAGCCGCGCGTCGCGCATGATCTCTAGTTACATGGCATGACGTTGGGATGCGACCGCGACCGGGCCGCGCATTGGCGGCGACCCCGCGGCGCCGCAGCCGCGCGTCGCGGAAGGCCTGTGTCGCACGCCGTTGGGTTGCGGCCGCAGGATACCGTGGGGTGCCGCACGATGGGACGCCGCCTGCCACGCGGAGGCGAAAAGGCAGTCGGCGGCGCAGCAGGGCGGCGCAGCAGGGCGGCGCAGCAGGGCGGCGCAGCAGGGCTAGGCCCAGCGGTAGCAGGCAGCGGCGAGCTGGCGGATCAGCAGGCGCAGGCGGCATGGTGGCAGGCGGCATCGTGGCAGGCGGCATGGTGGCAGGCGGCATGGTGGCAGGCGGCATGGTGGCAGGCGGCGTGGTGGCAGGCGGCATGGTGGCAGGCGGCGCAGGCGCAGGCGGCGCAGGCGCAGGCGGCGCAGCGAAGGGCAGGGCAGCGCAGGCATCACTTGCCTGCAGGCGCGGGAGGGTTGGACGCAGGAGCCACCGGCGGCTGTCGCAACCGCTGGGGCGGCAGGCGGCCGCGCGGCAGGGGACTGAGCCTGGTGGGTAGAGCAGGGCAAGGAGCAGGGCAAGGAGCAGGGCAAGGAGTAGGGCAAGGAGTTGGGCAAGGCCAAGCGGTGGGACCGCAGCCATGGTGTTGGCCTTGGTGATGGGAGGAGCGTGGGGCGGCATGGCAGCGGCTCGTATGCAGGGCAGGGGGTGTTCGTTCCCGCTGCGGCGCATGGCTGCGGAGGGGGCCATGTGGTGGCGGACGTCGCACGAGACAGAGTGTGGCAGGATGTGGGATGGAATGTGACGCTCCTACGCGTGCAGCTTCCACGTTGGCCTGCCAGCTCCCAGACCAGTGCCCGTGGCTCCACCGGCGCCCGGGTCCCGTTCCGACTCGGCTCGACTCGGGTTCCATTCCGACTCGACTTGGACCCTCTTTGACAGGAATGTCCCTCGCTATGGCTGACATGGCTCACAGCGACTCACCGGCGCTTACATGGAGCTGAAGTTTGAAACTGCACAGGAACCTGAAAGCGGGTCTGCGCCCCCAGCCGTGCCAGTTGGGCCAGTGCCGTCGCTCTGCCCCTGCCACGCATTCCTGTCCCTCGCCATGGCTGACATGGCTCACAGCGACTCACCGGCGCTTACATGGAGCTGAAGTTTGAAACTGCACGGGAACCTGAAAGCGGGTCTGCGCGCCCAGCCGTGCCAGTTGGGCCAGTGCCGTCGCTCTGCCCCTGCCACGCATTCCTGTCGTCGGCTCCGCCCGCCCCCTACCCCAGGCCAGGTCGGGGTCCAGCACCCCGCCTGGTACCTGCATGCGCCCCCGCCACCTCTGCCCAGTGTCACTGCACTCCGTCGTCCGTCCCACACTCTGGCGTGTTCCTCGTCGTCGCCACTCCGCTACACGGACGTCACGCCTGCCAGGCTCCAGGCCGCCCCGCTGCCATCCCCAGGCCATGGCTTCGCCGATGGGCTGCGCGGGCGCCAGGGCAGCCCAGGGCCCCAGCGCACGCAGGACCCTCCCGAGCGCGCCAACACGCGTCGGCCTGCCGATGGTCCCCCTGGCTGTGAAACGGCGACCTCCGCAACGCGATGTTACAGCAACAGTAACAGTAAGCACAGCCGCAACAGTGACCGTATTGGAAAGCCCGCGTGAAAGGCCCGGGCCGGCCGGGTGGGGCAGGGCGCGGCAGGGCAGGGCTGCACGGCCATGTGGGCCAGGAGCCGGCGGTGAGGATATCAGTGCATGCACCAGCGTGAAAGTCAGGGTGAGGTATCTGAGACAACCGGAGGGCATGCGTGGTTGGCCACCGCGTCGCCGTCGCCACCGACGGCCTACCCGATTCCGTTACTCCGCGTAGCGGGGGTCGCCGTTTCAGCGCGGGGGGGGGGGGGGGGCCATCAAGCCGGCCGAGGTCCGTGG
>BDDC01000327.1:56196-68038 GCA_001662425.1 Chlamydomonas sphaeroides
GCCAGAGGATGCCAGGAGCATCCGCGGTGTGGCAGCAGCGCTGCCACACCTTGCAGCATTGCAGCCGCGGGGCCATGTGGGGCCGCATCGCAAATGTGTGTTCAGATACGGCCTACCCCATTCCACAGCGGTTATGGATGAATTTACGGTTTCGCAGGCTCGCAGGTTCAGGGGTTTGGCTTCGTTGTTGATTTTTATGGCCTGAGAGGCGGGCGCGGCAGCAGGCGGGCGCAGCCCAGCGGTGGAGCCACGGCCACGGCCTTACCGGGTGTGTTTTGGGGGAGCGCGAGGGCGGCCATGGGATCTTCCTGGCGGGAGCTCAGCTGGGGAGGGAGCGCAGGGCGGCACGCAGGCGCGACTGGGACGCATACAAGGACGGCCGGGAGGTGGGCCGTGGTGGTACTTCAGCCAGGTGGCTCCGGGCGTTGCCGGGGTCTGCAGGGGGCAGCGCTGCTCCGCCTTCCGGCGTGGGGCGTGCTCGTGCGTGGGACCGCTGTGGCCGGCTGCCAGCGGGAGGCGGGAGGCACACCTCCGCACGCCACCGCTGCGATGGATGGCATGGAGGAAGCAAGGCAGGCCCAGACACGTTGGGACACACCTTGCGATGTCACTGCTTCAATGCCCGAGAGGCGAGCGCCCACTGCCAGGCCGGCCCACCGCCACCCTGCCGCACTGCCGTGGTCTCAATGGCTGGCACTGGATAAACGAAACGCGCAGGGCCGGGAACGGAAGCTTTCCCTCGCCCCGAATACCAATCCGGGCGGGGAACATGGGGAATCGGCTTAAGGGAGTTGTCTCCTGGTTGCCGGCTTTGGGGGGCCGTTGGTTCGCTTTCTGTCTCGCCCACTCCATGTAATCACCGCTTCCTAACAAGGCAAGCGCCCACTGCCACGCCGCCCCACCGCCACCTGCCGCCCTGACATGTAAAGTTGCTCGTGCTGTCACCGATGACGGCGATGCCGCCGGCCGGCCGGCTCTGGCTCTGGCTCCGGCTCAGGCCAGGCAGGCGCGTGTTATTATTCTAATATTTTCCTTTACCAGGGGCACACTCACACAGTCTCTCGCGCAATACACTCGCGATCAGGAGGACTCATGCTCGCGATACTCGTTCAGTCGTCGGTCAGATCAATGACGCCCCCACCGCCCCCACCTGGCAGCCCCGCACCTAACCCAGGCCGCCCGCCCTGCTGCGGCCCCTGCAGCGCCTGCCCCAACCGCCCGCCACCCGCCGCCCCACCGCCACCGCCCAAGCCGGCCGCCGCCGAGCCCGCAGCGGCCGCGACCGGCAGGGGCCCGCTCCCTGCCCCAGGGGCGCTGCCAGCCCCTGCCGCGGACGCGGGCCTCGCAGGTGCTGACGGCTTGCCGGACGCTGCCGGACGGCGCGCAGACGACGGCCCCGCAGCCGCCGGGCCGCTGGCGGCGGCGGCGGCGCCTGGGCTCGGCCCCGGCCGCGGGGGCTGCGACTGTAGGCGGGCGAGGGCAGCGGCCGCGGCTGCTGCTGCCGCGGAGTTGCGCGGCCGGAGGACGGCCGGAGGCACAGAGGCGGCCGGCGCCGCCGCCGCGGCCTTGACTAAGGCTGAGTCTCCGCTGCCACCGCTGCCGCCGATGCCGCCGGGCCGTGGCTCCGGCCGGGGCCCCGGGGTGCCAGCGACCCGAGGGGCAAGCGGCCCTGGCGGCGGCGCTGCCGGCGGCGGAGCCGGCGGCCTGACATCGCTGGGCGCCAGCGGCATCTGGGCCCTGCTGTCGCCGTCGCCGCCGCCTGCGCGCTCCCGCTTCACGCCGCCGCTGCTCGGCCCTCCTCCCGTCCCAACCGCTCTCCCGCCGTCGCTGCCGCCGCCGCTGGCTGGCCTCGCCGCCGCGCCGCCGCCGCCGCCGCTGGCCGGCCCCGGTCCGGCGCCGCCGGCATTGCCGCTGCCGCCCTCACTGCCGCTCCACCTGCCGTTCCCACTCCCGCCCCCACTCCCACCCCCGCTGCGGCTGCCGGCGCCGCTCCCTGCCGCTGTCACCTCAGCATCCCCGCCGCTACCGCCGCCGCCACCGCCGCCGCCGTCATGGCCTTCGTCGTCCGAGTCCGTGAGGCTGAGGTCGATGACGCCCTCCTCCAACCGCCGCACCAGATCTGCCTCCAGCGCCTCCACATCCACGACCTCGCAGCCACCCGCTCCCTCAACACCAGCCATGTCACTCGCGCCGCCGCCCGCTCCATCAGCAGCCCCTCCCTTGCAGCCCGCGGCCTGCTTGACGCCGTGCGTGCCATGCTCCTGGTCGTCGTCATCGTCGTCGTCGTCATCGAGGAGGGCAATGACCTCGGGGGTCGGGCGCCCTCCGGCGGCACCGCCCGCGGCCTGCAGGGGCGGGGCGCGGGCGTGTGTGTTCATAATATTCAACATATACCCGGGCGTGTGTGTGTATGTGTCGGGAGATACAACTGGGCTCGACTGATGCGCAGGGTGGGCACAGCCGCGGGCAGAGGAGGGGTCGCGCTGCCCCATTGATCTACTCCCAAACGCATGGCGTCGACCTGTTCCCAATGTTGCGGGGCGGGCCGCGCGCTGCGCACTGCGACATTCGACATTCGACGTTCGACATGCAATCATCGGCGGTTCGCATGAGGGGAGGGGCCGCTTGGGCGCCCCCACCCCGGCCCAGCCCACCTGCTGCGCCGTGCCGCCCCTGCGCTCCGCGCCTGCCGCGCCCCCGCCCCCGCCGCCGGCAGACCGGCAACGTGCAGACGGCAGTGCGGCCGCGGCGCCACTGCTGCCGGGCCCCGCCGCACCCGTCGGCTGCGCCGCGCCAGCGGGGGCGAGCGGCGCCGCGGCGGCGGCGGCGGCCGCCGCCGCCGCCGCCCGGGCGCGGCCCTGCGCCTGCGCCTCCGCCACGGCCCGGCCCAGAGCCCCAGCCAGCCGCTCGCAGGGGCACCAGCTACGAGGGGGAATGGGCGGGCGCATATAAAGAGGATATCGTACATTATCATAGGTCATATATTTATCATGTATCATAGGTCATATGTATCATGTATCGAAGGTCATATATGTATCATATATGACAGGTCATACATGTGATTATGGGAGGATGATGTGTTGGGCGCCAGCTGCGGTGGGGGTGGGCGGGTGGGCGGGTGGGCGAGGGGGTTTGCATGCGTGCCGTACATCCTGGTTTGACACTGCGCCACCACTCGCGGACGACGTCGTGTGCGAGGGCGGCTACGCCGCCAGCCGCTGCCAGGAGCAGGCTGGCATGCACCGGTCGTCGGGCACCCCGAGAAGCACAAGTGCGTATACTAATATATACATAAATAACTAATAATACGACGGTGTTATCGACTTGTTCATGGCGCAGTTGACGATCGAGGCATGCAGGCGTGTTCCAGTGTCAAGTAGGACCGAACCCCGCACGCGGCACAGCACGCCCCAGGATAGAGTGGCGCGTTGGCCGTGCGCAGAGGGCATGCATGTGGTTAGATGCGCCAGTGTGGGTGTGCGTGCAATCGCTGCGGGTGGGTGGGGCGCGCAGCGGGCGGGCAGTGGGCAGGGGGTGGCACGGCGGCTGCGGCGCACCGATTGTCGGAGCAGCGCCGCTCCGCCGCTGCGGCCGCTGCGGCCGCGGGCGTCGCGTAGCGAGGCGGCCCGCCCCCGCCCCCTCCGCCTCCGCCTCCTGCTCCCGCTGCTCCTCCGCCCAGGCGCTGCGGGCCGGTGGGCATGATGCGTTGCCGCTTGGCCCGCTCCTCGGCGGCCTGAGGGAGGGGGCATGGTGTTAGGCGGCAACACGCACTCGGTGCATAAGTTGTTCCATGCAACGGTTTGCGTAATGTGGTGTCATTGTGGACGATGTTTCAGATGATGGCATGGCACAACGCGCCCCC
This sequence comes from Chlamydomonas sphaeroides, assembly GCA_001662425.1. Lineage (NCBI taxonomy): Eukaryota > Viridiplantae > Chlorophyta > Chlorophyceae > Chlamydomonadales > Chlamydomonadaceae > Chlamydomonas > Chlamydomonas sphaeroides. Next base: position 60,059 of record BDDC01000327.1, read on the forward strand.
CCTGGGACCCTCACCCGCAGCGCCACGTCCTTGAGCCGCGCCGGGTGGCCTGTCCCCCCCACAGAACATCATGGAGGACCGGCAAAGCATTATGACGAACAACACATCAACTCGTTCATCTAATGACACATCACAACACGCACCCCCTCACCCGCAGCGTGCCACGTCGCTGAGCCGCGGCATCATGTGCGCCGGTGTCGTAGTATATGTAGTGTATGTAGTATATGCAGTATGTGTAGTGTATGTAGTATATGCAGTATATGCCATTACGTATCATTTAGAACAAAAGCGCTCCCCACCCCACCCGCAGCGCCACGTCCTTGAGCCGTGCCGGGTGGGGGTTGTGCTGTGGGATGAAGCCGTGCGAGCCCAGGCGGCCGCAGGAGGGGCCGTCGAAGCCCACCCCGGTGCCGCCCACGCCTTTGGCCAGGAGCTCCTCGCACTCGGCCGTGATGTCGTCGAGGAGCTTGTAAAACACCCTTTGGGGCGTCGGTGGGTGGGTGGGGGGCCGTCAGGACGTACATCGAACGTCAGGACGATACACATGTCGATATCCATATATGCACATTTGTGAAGTGCTTCACAAAATTATATTCATGTATATACATATCAAGTGGTTCTGGCTCGATAGCGGAAAATGTGGAGCACTCGGCCGCGATCTCGCTCAGCAGCTTATGGAAAACCCTGGCCGAGTGGAGGGACAGGTGTAGCATGATCGGTAGCGTGGGCGTGTGAGGTGAGCTTGAAGCTGGGTTGAAGGTTGGTTGAGTGCACGGTAGTCAGCCCGGCCACGTGACGTGCGCATAGCACCACGCCGCCATCCATAGGTAGTGCCAGTGACGTAGTGAAGCATGGCACGCCAGCAAGCGCACGCTCAGCTGTTGTGCGGCCCGATGTGACACCAACATGCCGTCAGCACACAACATAACTGACAATACAATACAATACAATACAATACAATCTATGTAAACATGATGTACATTACATTGATTACTGCAGCGCTCACTTGTCGTGCGGCCCCCTCACGTTGTGCACCAGCTCGTGCAGCATGGTGCCCAGGATGCTGTCGTACGGCAGGAACGAGCCGGGGTCGCGCGCGGGCCGCAGCCGCACTGCGCAGGCGGGGAAGGGGGAAGTAAAGGAGAGGGGGCACAGGCGCGGGGTCGCCCCATACACGCGCGCCTTCCTGAATGTAACGACACGTGTTATACACGAGTCGTAACCATTTCTATTTCTATTTCAGGGGGAGAAAGGAGGAGGGGGAGAGGGAAGGGCAGGGACAAGGTGGGCGGGGCCAGGCGTTGAGTCAAGCCGGAGATGTGTGTGGCGCTTGCGTGGTGTGCAGCATCCATGCATCCATGGCAGCTCACGGCCCATCCGTGGCAGGGGGCATGGGGAGCGCGGCAGAGGGAGGAGCGGGGGCGAGGAGGGCGGCGGGGCCAGGCGTTGAGTGAAGCCGGAGGCGGCTCGGGCGTATGTGCCGTGCGGAGCCTGCGCGCTCCATGCTCATGTGCTGCTCCATCGCACGTGCCCCACACCCAAGGCGAGCGCATGCAGCCCCCGGGGTAATGCACTGCAAACCCGTATGCAATATGCTGCTGTCGACTGTTGTCAAACATCATAGCCGCCGCACCACGCTTGCTCTGCCGCGTGGATCCTCTGGGTGCGCCCGCCCCCTCCGCCCCTGCCGTGACACATGCCGCATGCTGCGCACATCGCTGTCGATACGTGCTATGATGATCACATGCCTGGTTGTTGTCCGTGTTGCAGCGCATCTATATGTATGTATGGTTGTTAACCTTGCTTAACATTGGCTGTTATCCTTGCTTAACAATGATACTGTCAAAATTGTGTACGCACCCTTGACCTCCCGGGTGCGGCCGCCCCCTCCGCCGATGTTGAGCCCCAGGAGGCAGGGGTTGGCCTGGCGGGTGGGGAGGTATGGGGACGGGCAGGGAAAGGGATATATATATTGATATACACATATATACATACTATATATAATGTATATTTCTGTACATGCAAATATAATACATGACATGCGTATCAATCACATACTGGGGCCCACCGGGAAGAACTCTGACAGCAGCGGCACCCGCCACTCACGGCGCCGCATGATGGGCTGCACCTAGGGCAGGGGACGGGGATGTACCGAGGGGGAGCAAGAGGGGGAGGAGGGAGCACGTCATTGGCAAGTGCATGTGTTGCCGCGGTGATGGTCGACCACAGAGCGTGTTTGTGTGAACGCCGCTGTGGGGGGCAGGGGAGGTGGGAGGCGGCGGAAAAAGGGTGGGAGCGACAGGGGTGTGATGGAGAGGAGTGCGGGAGGGGAGGGATCGTCCGGGTGGGGTTCCACCATCGGCGCGAGGGTTCCAGAGGCAATCGGGTGTCAGCCGAGGGTGTGGCAGGGCGGTAGGGCCGCGCGAGGCGGGGCGGCTCTGTGTTGGGTGCATACAGGTACGCAGCGGCAGGGTTTCGCACACTGAGCGGCCGCAGCTATGGTCGAAGTGCTGCGTGGGCGTGCGTACCAGGCGCTCTGGTTGCAACGAAGGCGCGCTTCAGCTTGAGGTGGCATGCAAAGAACCACCCGTGGTGGCTGGAACCTCCGTCGGTCTCCCGTCGCGCCGACGCCCGCGGCCGCACCTGGTGTGCGATGCGCTTGAGCAGCTCCATCGCCTCAGCGTCGCGCGGTTTGCCCATGGTACGGAACTCGTGCACCCGGAAGTCGGCCTTGCTGTCGTGGCGCGACATGGGGCGGGGAGATGCGACGGCGATGGCAAGTATCCGGGGCGCAGGGCCCGCCGATGACGATCAGGTGCAAGCTGACATTTTTGTAGAGCAGTAGGTTGGCCGCGGCTGCCTGTAGCCGCAACAGAGCGTGAAGGCCGACCGAATGCCTCGCGCGCGCGAAGCAAAAGACAGCTGCAGAGCGCTCCAGCCGCCTTTAAATTCCAGCGCAGCTCATTGGCTCGTTGCGCTGCTTAGTCGCGCGACCATCCTTAAGCGATGTTAAACAATAGGTGCGCTCGATTACCAGGTGGTGGACGTGTTTGAAGCTGTTAAGAGGAGACGTTGCTGGTCCACGGAGCGTCCTGTTGGGTGGCTACCTGTTGGGCAACGCATGCGCAGCATGCGCGTGTCAAGTTTCCCCACGCTGCCCTGCGCTGGCCCCCACCTCACCCACCCACCGAGCGCCCCTGCTACAGAGATACGCCACAGAGAGGCTGCCGACAAACGGCTACTTTTCAGTGACATCTAGGGCAAGGTGATTTAAGTGAACGGAACCCAGCGGACGGTGGAATTACAGGTAGGGCGGGGCTGCAAGCAAGGCGTTGTGGGACGCATTGGGTTGACGCGGTCGGAGTACGCAATTGACATCCGGCCGCGCGCCGCTGCCCTAGGAGCAGATCAGGCTAGGGCCGACATATGGCGCTGGCAAGGCTCTAGTCTGGCTCTAGTCATCAGCCTCCATCATCCCTCACCGCATTGGGATGCGACGATGACAGCGGGGCCCCCGTCGTCGCGCCGCGGTTCGCGCGAAACTGAAGGACGACGACGGTCGCCGTTACGGCTACGCCGTTGTTGCTGATTGCCGCCGCCGCAGCAGCGGACGCGACCAGGATAGCGAGCACGACAGCGGTGAGGGCAGCCAGGGCGGGGCAGTCGCCGTCGCGGTGCTGCGGGCTCGGCATGTTGCATTTCACCGTCCCGCGCTTCTTGTACTGGGAGGCGCCCGCCCTCTTTAGGGCGTGGCTGGCCGCAGGGCTGTGCGCCAACGCCGGCGCGGTGTGACCCGCCGGAGGGCGGCTCACGAGGGGCTGCACCATCCTGTGTGAGTCGATCGTGTATGTTGCGAATAGGCCGGCAGCACGTATGTGTGTTGCGAATTGTATGTTGTGAGGCAGGTGTCGGCCATGACCCATGGCAACCTCGGCGTGGCCTCGACGAGGCTACGTTGGGGGTCGCACCCAACGTTATTCCTCGCAGCAGGTCAAGGGGCCTGCCGCAAATCATTTGGCATGGGCTGGCTGGGGTTGCGGGGATTCGATTTACATACCTTCAGCGTGACCGTGTACGCGTCTGCCCGGCGAGGGGCCGATGGGCAGGGCGCTCGCCAGTTCTTCGACGCACGTGTACCCCGCTGGCTGTAAGTTGAAAGGGTACCCCGTCCACGTCCGGGTGAAGGGATCAGGGGGTCGCAACCCAGAGAGTTCCGGCACTTTATGATATTGCGAGAATCGATAGGGTGGTACGGCGCCTGCGGTCAAACACCAGCAATTGAAATGATGTACCTAAGGCGAAGCCAGCAAGTACCGTTAAGTACCTCGATTGGCTGGGGCGGTTGGAAGCCCCAAACGAAGGACGGGGCAGATGCGTCCCTTACCCATGTCCGGATGGAGGAACCTGCTACCTTGTCACATGCGTGCCCGCCAGCCCATCTCAGTTAGCGGGGGGCGAGGGGACAAGCAAGGGCAGAGCGGTACCTGGCCGTAGACAGACACGTGCATATTTCATGAAAGCCCGTCGAGCCGTCGTCCTCATGACACAAACACACGTAACGCACAGCATATATAAACTGTTTGCATTGCCTCAGGAAACCCTTCTTGCGGCTCGGGTTCGTCCGCCAATGCGGTGGCTAGAGCGCACTCTGGAATGCCGATATGTGGACACAATCTCTGGCTGGGATCACTGTGACGAGACCTGACTGTGCAGCAGCTGAGGCGCGATGCCGAACATGCGCTGCGCGCGGCTGCTTCTGGCGGTGACGACCTGCCTGTTGCTTCTTGCCCAGTTAGCAGTTGCTCAGACGGATGCAAATGATACAGCGACACCGACAAGCTCTGCAGCGCTCCGCGAAGCTTTCGCGAGCCTGCAAATTCGCCAAGTCCTATTATCGGAAACAATACTGCTACAGGCTAACGACTGGCAGGAGCCGGTTCTGGTCAACCGCAGCGTCCTCCTGACTGCGACCCCGGACAAGATGGTAGGCAAAGCTAGACTCTCGCGTGGCTTCGGGCGCAGAGCACACAATCCGGCACGATGCGGTCGGCTGGGAGAAGCTTCGACCTCCCCAGTGACACCACTTCGCTGGCACTCGCACCACCTGCAGGCGTCGAAGCTCTACCCCACACTCGACTTCGGAGGCTTATGGAGCATTATTCAGCTTAATCCGGGGATTGAGCTACGGATGCGAGGTCTCGAGGTACGCCCGGCGCCCGTTGCGGGTGTGACCCCGAGTGTGACGGGTGTGAAAAGGCCGCGCCAGCCCATCAGGCGCCCACACCCAAACGCGTTACCCCCCGGCCCCCCACCACTTTCCCGCCAGATACGCAACCTGATGGACACCGTCGGCACCGCGCTTCGAGCCATCAAGCAGGTCAGCCGCGGCGGCCCCACGGGCGCGGTCACGCCCATGCCGCAACACCTCGATTGCCACTTCAACACGCGTGCCCCCCCCCCAAAACCCTGGACCCCATCTCCAACCCCCGCAGTCCCCCGGCGCCACGCTGGCCTTGGACGAGTGCGTGCTCCGGAGGCGAGCAGGCGTGTCCCTGGAGGCGGAGCTGCAGGCGGCGCTGGCGCAGCAGCGGCCGGCCGGGTCGCCGCCGGGCAGCCAGGTGGGGGGGGGGAAGACAGGGGCCCCGGGGCCGCGTGTGCTCATTTGTAAGGAAAGTAGTAGGGTAACACGCGACACTAGTTCGACCCCTCGCTGACCCAACCCCTCGCTGACGCTTGGCTGACGCTGGGCTCGCCGTAAGGGCGTGTGTGTGGATCGTACGATAATAGAGTAACACGCGTGTGTTCCAGTGTTAGGTAGAACAGAACCCGTGTGTGTTCCATTGTTAGGTAGAACAGAACCCCACACGCGGCACAGCACGCCCCGGGTAGAGTGGCGCGTCGGCCGGGCGCAGAGGGAATGCGGTTAGATGCGCCGGTGCGGAAGCGCGGCCCAGCCTGCCCCGGGTGGAATGGCGCGTCAGCCGTGCGAAGAGGGAATGCGGTTAGATGCGCCGGTGCGGAAGCGAAGCCCAGCGCCACCCTGAAGGAACCTGGTTCCCGGCCCAGCCCGCGTACCAGGACGTGAGGTACCTGTGTGTGTATGTGTGTGCATCCCGGCCTCCGCCCCCTGACCCCCACCGCCTCAGGTGGTGTGGCTGGTGGCGCCGCTGAGCTACCGCAACACGCGCGACGCGGGCGCGCCCGTGGTCTTCAACCGGGCGCTCTTCATGCGCGACCTGCGGCTGATCGTGCCCGTGAACACGTGAGGGGGGAGCGGGGGGAGGGCCGTGTGTGTTTTGCGGCCGCACGCGCGTGCCCGTCAACACGTGCAGGGGAGCAGGGCCGGGGGGCGGAGGGGGCATTGGGTAAGGTGCGTGTGTTTTGCGGCCCCACAAACGCGGCACACCCGCGGCTGGCGGTGCTGCCTCGACATGCGCGAGTGGCTGTGTGGGTCGAGGCGCGGGATGGGGGGCGAAGGGGAGGGGGGCATTGATGGCACAGATGTGCCCCTCTCCAGCTTCTCGCCTTGCCCTGCCCCTTCCCCCTCGCCCACCCAGCACCGTTACCCCCATGGTACTTCCCTCTCCCCCACCCAGCACCGCCTCCGCGGGCCCTCCCGTGTGCGGCTATCTGCAGATGACGGTGCAGCGCCAAACACGCCCCTCCCCCTTCCTTTCCCCCTTCCCTCCCCCCCACCCCAGCACCTCCTCCGCGGGCCTCCCGGTGGGCGGCTACCTGCAGATGACGGTGCAGTCCTACTACGCGGTGGACGGCGTGGTGGCGGCGCCCTGCGTGGCGGCGCGGGGCGAGGCGGCGTGCGTGGCGGAGCTGGCGGCGGAGCTGGTGGGCAGCAGCGAGGGGCTGCGAGCGAGGGGGCAGCCAGCGCGGGCGGAGCGGGTGCTGGTGTGGGTCGGGGAAGGGTTGGAGCAGGTGCTGGCGTGGAGAGGGGAGGGGCTGGCGGGGCGCTTGGTGGCCGGCGCGGGTGCGGCCGAGGGCCTGCATGGCCGTACGGAAGCCCCGCAGGAGCAGCGCAACACGGCGCCCTGGGCGACAGGAGTGGGGGGGGCATGCCTCGCTGTTGCGGTAGTGGCCACCGAAGGAATCCCCCTGCCGCCCCCTCTCCTTCCCCCACACCCCACAGGAACTCCGCGACACGGCGCCCTGGGGCCAGGCCAACCTCCGGCCGCCGCCGCCGCCGCCGGTGTCGTTGCCGCCCCTGGCGGGCGCTGCCGTCGGCCCCTCAGGCGGCGGCGGCGGCGACAGCGACAAGACCACCACGGTGGGCGCCGTCGCTGGGGGCAACGACATGGGTGGTGGCCCCAGGGCCTAGGGCCTAGTAGGCCCGGCGCATCCGCCGTTCGGTGCTCGCCCTGTGACGCCGCCCGCCTGCACGCCTTGTCCTCGGTCCCCACACAACCCTTACCCCACACATCCTTGTCCCCTCGAGTCCCCTCGGGCAATCCCTCCCCTGTGCCCCCGCGCTGCGTCCCCGCACTCGGCCCCGGTCGCCCTGGGGCTGCCCCCACAGATCATCGTAGCGGTGGTGGTCCCTGTGACCGCGGTCCTCCTGGCGGCCGCCGCCGCCGCCTTCCTCATCCGGCGGCGCCGGCAGCGGCCGCCGCCGCCGCCGCCGGGCCCCGACGGCGCAGCCAAGCAGCTGGTCGACGTGGAGATGGCGGCGCCGTCAGCGCCCAGCGTCGCCGGCAAGGGCAACGGCAACGGCGGCGGCGGCGGCGCCACGCCCGTCGGCCATGTGCCGTTGAAACCTCCTGTCGGCGGCGGCGCCGCCTCTGCCGTCAGCGACGACTTAGCTCGGGCGGCGGCGGTGCCGCTGCCGCCGTCAGGGCCCCCGTCCGCCGCCAACAGCGGCAGTAACGCCGGCGTCCGCCGCGCCATCGCGGCCGCGACTGGCGGCCGCCAGCGCCGCTCGTCGCTTGGCGACAAGCCGCCCTTACCCCCCGCCGCCGCCGCCGCCGCCGG
>BDDC01000328.1:0-12561 GCA_001662425.1 Chlamydomonas sphaeroides
CGCTCACCCTACCCCCGCCGCCATCCTCTGCGCCCATCTTCGCCTCCCTCCCCCTCCCCCTCCCCCTCACCCCAGATGCTGCTGCCCGCCACCCCGCTGGCGCTCATCTTTGAGGGGCTGCAGGCGCCGCAGCTGTATGCCGTACCGCGCCTGCGCGCGCTGGCTGCCGCGGCGCTGCAGGTGCGGCCCTGTCCCCTTGATGGATGGATCGTTAGTTTCATACCGATAAGAGTCCTGATAAGAATCATGCTAAGTTCATATTGCTACTCGTCATGCCGCCGCGGCCGCCGCGGCGCTGCAGGTGCGGCCCGCCCCTCTTGTCGAACTGGTCTTTATAGTCATACCGATCGAGTGATCCTGTTGGTCATGACGTTGATCATTAATGGTTATCATAATGTTGGTCATAATGCCGCCGCGGGGCTGCAGGTGCGGCGCAGGTGCGGCGCATGGGCTGCGCATGTCGTGAACTTCCATCCATGCGTGCGCCTGTGGGGGGGGCCCGTACCATGCCGTGTTGCCGGCGGCTGCTAGGGCTGACGGCGACCTCAACCCCGGCGTGCCGGGCCCCGTCCTGGTGTCTCGGCAAGCCTTGGCTTCTACACGGTCAGCGGCGCTCGGGGAGGGACGCCGCGGCTCTGCGGCGTACCATACGGTCCCCCGCGGGACGTGTTGTCTGCGGCCACCCTTCATCGTGCACAGACCGGGCGACGTGCGCCGCGCGTCTGGAATGCACTGCCAGGCATTAGCACGTGACGGTGGTGTGTGGTCGTGCCCCCGCAGGGCGCGCTGCTCGCGGCCATAGACGGCGCCGAGGCCGAGGCCGACGGCCGGCGCCGCCAGGCCATGGCGGCAGTCACCGGCGCCCGCTCCATCGGCGCCACCTCCCGGCCGCATTCCGAGACCTTCTCGCGGGCCGGCGGCGGCGCCGGCTCCGCCGCTGACGGCACGGACACGGCGCCGCCGCTGGGACCGCTGTCCCGGGCGCCGTCGCTCATGGCCTCCGTCGGGGGCGCGCTGGACGCGCTTCGGAGACAGTCGCTTCAATCCGTTCGCAGCATCAAGCGGCGCATCAGCGGCACGCATCGACGCGGTAGCCGGACGCTAGCTGCGCGGCCCATCCAAGCCGGCGGCGGCGGCGGCGGGGACGCCAGCAGCGCCGCCGGGGCGCCCGACGCCGCCACGCTGCCGCCGGGTATGGTCGCCAGCATGAGCGGTGCGGAGACGCTCCAAGGCACGAGCGGGTACGACACCCGGTACGGCGGGTCCACCTATGGAGGCGGTACGAACAACGGCACGTCGTACTACGGTAACTCGCTGTACGGCGGTGTCGCCGGCTCGTCGGCGTACGGCACCGCGGTGGCGGCGTCGGGGTATGCGCCTTGGCCATCGCCTCCGCCACCGCCGGCGCCGGCCGGCGGCTCGCCACGCTCCTCCAACGGATGGGGCGGTGCGGTGGTCCCATTGCGAGCCGCCGGTACCGGTCCGTACGGCGCCCCGGCTACGGCATCCGTGCAGGGCCTAACGCCGCGCACCTCCGTGACGGGCGGCAGCTCGCCTCCCGGCGGCGTCTCGCCCGTACGCGGGGCGTCTTTCGAAGCCGACCGCGCCTGCGACTCATCCCAGTCGAACGCGCTGTCGCTGCCGCCGACGGCGCTCGGAGCCGACGCCAACGGCTCCCCCGTCAGGGCCCTGGGGCACCCATTGCCGGGCAGGGGCAGCGGCGGCTATGGCGGCCTGCCGCTGCTGCCGCCGCTCGCCGGTGCGAGCCACAGCGGCGCCGCCGCGCTGCCCTGGCCCGCGACGCTGCCGCTGCCGCCGACGGCGCTCGGCGCCGGCGGCGTGGGCGTGCCGGCGTCGCGGGTGCTGCCGCTGCCGCCGTCGCCGTTTGCGATGCCGGCGGCTCAGGGCCAGGCCCCTGTCGTGCCGGGCGCTCCGCCAGGCGGTGCCGTCGGCGCAGGTGCGGCTCGTGGCTCCTCGGTGCTTCAGGCTGCTCACATAAACATAGTACCCTTGAGTTCAGACGTGTTGATTACATGTGCTCATGAAAGGCAGGAGGCACGGGCCGGTGCCGAGGGCACAGGCTCGGCTCGCGGCCTGGCGGCGCAGCAACTCGGCACATTGGGGCGTGTGGCGGATGGAGAGCTTGAGGCACGACCGCAAAGGACGGGGGGCAGCCGGCAGCCTTACCATCCGCCCTGCTGCCCGACCGTCTGCCACCTTGCCCGCCCTACGTGCCGACTGCACACGCTGCCCCCGCCCCATCCATGCACGCTCGCCTGCCCCCGCAGGCCCCGGCCCCGTGGCGCCCAGCCTGAGCCAGCGACCCACGGGCCAGCCCGGCCTGCTGACAGTGGCCGAGGCCCCCCACCACGAGGAGGTCGGCAGCCCGGACACCTCGGTCCACAGACGCAGCCAGCAACTGGGGCACACCGCCCCCGCGCCGCCGCCCGCCGCCGCTGGCGCCGCCGCCAACCCCAACCACAGCCCGTCACCGCCGCCGCCGCAGCCCTGGCCGACGGCGTCGCCGTCGCCGTCGCCGCTGCCGTGGCGCGGCAGCCGGCCCGGCGGCGGCTCCCCCAGCGGCAACAGCCCGAGGGCGGGGTCGCCGCCCCTAGGCCGGCCGCCGGTGCGGGTCAGCGGCGACGGCCGGGCTGACGGCGCTGCCGCCGCCACCGCCGCGGGCCAGTTGCCAAGCGGCGGCGGCGGTCTGCCGGCGGCGGGCCGGCAGGGTAGCGGGCCGCTGGGGTGGCTTCTCAATCGGCGGTCGCGGGACCGGCGGCCCAGCGGCACTCTGGAGGGCGGCGACAAGGCGTCGGCAGCCACTGCGGCGGCGGCAGCAGCGGCAGACGGCGCCGGGCCTGCGATCGGGTCGGACACGTCGGAGGACCTGTGCGGCATCTGCTTCGAGCGGCCGGCGCTGCTGCGCGTGCGGCCGTGCACCCACACATTGTGTGGTGCGTGCCGTGGGATGAGGTTGCTGGGGGTGTGCGGCGGAATGGGGGGCTGGAGGGCGGCGGTGGCATGGCACGGCGTGGGGTGTGGGCAACACGCGCTGACACGGTTTCCCCCCTGGTTCTCCCTTCCTCTTCCCGTGTCCGCCCGCAGCCCAGTGCTGCCGTGAGGTGACTCGCATGGTGGAGGTGGCGCCGGCCAGCTGCCCCTTCTGCCGGGGTCTCGTGCGCGGCTTTGGCCCCGCCTGAGGAAGGAGGGGCCCGGCGTCGTGCACCGCCGCGGAGGCGAAGGGCGCGGCAGCGGCGGCGGGCGCGGCAGCTGGGGCGCGTAGGCCCTCTGCCGGTCAGCGGCAGGGACGACGGCCAGTCACAGAGGGCGCGCCGCAGGCGGTGGGGGCGGCACTCACACAACCCAGGATGTGAATACTACGAGGGGTGGGATTGCACGCACCCCCGGTTGTGGGGCGTGGCTAAGCTGGGGGGGGCCACACCCAGCATGACGGATGCATAGGCCTGGCCAGACCTAGTTGGACCTAGCCAGCAAGGCCAGGCTGGCTAGCTGACAGCTGAACCTGCATTACAATTAATGAGTTCCGGCAGCCCGGGGGGCATATCTCCTCGGCTGAGCTGAGCCGGGCCACGCATGTGGGCTGTGGGCCTGTGGTGGCCCCCAGGGAAGGAGGCGTGTCAAGGGTCAAGGACCAAAAAGCGCCAACAGGCAGTCAGGGGGTGGTTACGGGTGTTCCGCCGGCTTGCTACCCGGCCGTATGACAGACCGTGGGACGGCACAGGGCGTGCACGCACTGCTGCCCTGCTGCTGAGGGTGAGGGTGAGGGTGAGGGTGAGGGTGAGGGTCGTGGCGGGGGCCAGCGGCCCAGGCGTGATTGTGTGGCGTGGGCGTGTGTGGCGGGAGGCGGCGGGTAGAAAGGCGGGGGCCGTGGCTGTTAGGCGCCCAGCCAGGAGAAGGGGGGACGAGCGGTGGATGGCGTGGGGAAGGTGCCGCCATCGCCGGCAAGTGGCACTCGCAGCGCATTGCGTCTGGCTGCGTCCGGGGCCGAGGGGTGCGCGGCGCGGCGTGGTGAGGCCCACGGCTCTGCAGGCCAGGGCGAGGGGGGGGGCATGCGATGACTGGCATGCAGGGTGGGGAGGGAGGGAGGGAGGGAGGGAAGGTATCTGCGGTGCTGGGAGGGGTAGCCGGTCGGCCGTGCGCCAGCGCCGTGTGCCGTGTTGCGCGCCGCGGCAGGCAGGCCGGGTACGGCAGGGTACGGCAGGGTACGGATGGATTCATGTGCGACCCCCCGACCTGTGCAGCGAGCCACGGCATGCGGTGCGGCGCGGTGCACTACGATGCCGTGCATTGGGGCGCGATACCAGGGGAGCATGCGGGACTGCTGGCGCATTATTGTACGGGCCGGCTTGCTGCGGGTCCCGGGGAGGGACGTCAAGCCACGAGCCGTTAGCTAGCTGCGGCTGCCACCTGCTAGTACGAGTACGTACTGCGAGACGATTGCGGATGAGGCCGACGATTGTGCAGTGTTGTGGGTTGTGCGCTGTTGTGGGTTGCGGGAGGCAGGTCCATTTTGGCGTGATATGCATGGCGGTCCTCTACCTTGTCCCCCGGCAGGGGGGCGTCAGTGCCTGCCGTGCATGGTTGCAGTGTTGCCGGCAGCGGGCGGCGCCCTCCCATTCGTGCGGACAGGGCACGCGGTGTGCTGCTGCTGCTGCTGCTGCTGCTGCTGCGGGGCATGCTCCTGCGGGCGCAGGCTGCGGAGCCCGCGCATGTACGGAGGTGCTAGACAGCCTGCCGTACTGCAAGCATGTTGGCTTTGTGTGCACGGAGGTCGTCCGCGTGCCGAGCTGTGTCCCCGGCAGCTAGGGGGCGCGCCCGCACCCGCGGCAGCGCGGCGCTCCGTCCCTGGCCAGGCAGTCTCGCTGTCTGTAGCACGTGCATGCATGGGCGCCCGAAAGGGGCCCGCGAATGCGTCCGTCCGTGCGCCCCTGGCTGCAGTGAAACAGCCGCAGCTGCAGTGTGCGGAGAACGCGACGACGCCCCACAGCCGCCCTGCACGCGCCGTCACGCCTCCCCCACCCGCACCAGCCGCCCATCCCGCAGCGCCCCCTCCCCGTCGTCCCCCGCACACGGCGGACCCAGCGCCAGGCCCGCCGCCAGCGCGTACCCCTGCAGCGCCTGACCCGCCGCCGCCCACGACTCAAACAGCGCCGCCGCGGCCGCCGGCGCCAGCGGCTGCCCCCCCGCAGCCGCCACCACCCGGCCCCACGCATCCCAGTCAAACGGAGGCGGCCCGCCCCCGCCATCCGCCTCCCCGCCCCCGCCATCCTCCTCATCCCCGCCATCCTCCTCGCCCTCGCCCTCGCCCTCCTGCAAGGCGCGGCTGCGCCGCGCCCTCCGGCCGCCTGCCCACTCCGCCAGCGTCCGCCGCCGCCGCCGCCTCCTCCCCACCCTCCCGCGGTCCCGCGCGTCGCGATCCCCATGCTGCTGCTGCTGCTGCTGCTGCTGCTGCTGCGGGCCGCCCCGCCCTCCTTCCCCAGCCACGCGCCCGGCCTCAACCTCTCCGCCGCTGCCGCCCACCTCCGAAGAACGCACCGACGCGCTGCCCAGCCGGCGCCCCGCCCCACCCTTCCCGCCCTCCTTCCCGCCCTCCTTCCCGCCCTCCCTGCCTCTCCCGCCCTCCTCCTCCTCTTCTGCCGCCCCCAGCGGCCGCAGGCTGGCCCCAATGAGCCGCAGCATCCCCAACAGCGGCCCGGGGTCCAGAATCAGATGCTGGTCGCGGGCGTGGAAGGGGTCCGAGGGCGGCACCGTGTCGGGCTCGTTGCCGGTGACGTTGGCCAGCGCGACGGCGTAGTCGGAGGGCGCGCACTGCGACATGGGCAGGGGCGAGGGGAAGGGAGGGGAGGGGGAACGGGGGGCTAAGTTGGGTTTCACATCCACGTGCCGTGCTGCAGGGGCGAGGCGCCGCTCGTGAGCGGAGCAGTCCTACACCAGGCATGGCCCCCGATGACCGGACTGCTCCACCGCCGCAAACACACCAGGCGCCCGACCCGTACCCCCGGGTTCACCCAGACGCCAGACCCCCCAACACGGCTGACGCCCCCGCCGGAGCTGCAGTTCCTGGCATTTTCCCGCGCCAGCCCCTCAACCCCCACCTGCTCTGGCTGCTCCACATTGTACGCAAAGCCCCGGATGGGCACACCTGGGAGGCGGGGGCCCGGCGGCGGCGGGGATGGAGGGGGAGCGGCGCACACCGCTGCTGGCAACCCCCTTGCAGGCCCCCAGCGATGGCGACAGCAGGTTGCGGTGCGTGCGGCGCTAGAGGGAGGGCAGGAGCGGCGCACACCGCTGCTGGTCACCAGTCCCAGCCCCGGGAGCCGCCAGCCGGCCGTCCCCGCCAACCGCCAACAGCAAACCGTTGATTCATCTCACTGGCGGTGACGAAGTTCTCGAGCATCTGGCCGTTGGCCCAGTCGCAGGACCAGGTGCCGAAGCCGCCTGGGATTGGGAGGGCGCCGCAGCCCGGGAGGGCTCAGGAGGGAGGGGCCCGGGCGTTGCGGCACATCTCTTGAGCCACGGCCCGGCGTGAGCACCGGCTGGCCACAGAGGCGTGAGCATCGGACGCCTCAAATGAAGAGGAACAGGGCTCGGGGGTCCGTCTGACATCGGCCCGCGGCTATGACGGTGCATGCATGGGATGCGTTGGATTTCAAGGGTAGCCCGGCCTGGCGCCTGCGCGCCTTGGACTCACACGGCCGTATCTCCAGCAGCGCGCTGCTGTTGCCGCCGTGCATGAAAAGCGCGTTGGCCTCGCCTGCGGTTGGGGCGTGTGGCGAGGGAGGGAGATAAGGGCCCGGATGACTGACGATGACGCAGACCTCTGGCGCGGACCTCTGACGCACACGGATGGCATGCGTCGTGCAGCCGCTCGCCGCTGAGCGTGCAACACCCCAGAGCCCGACCACACGGCCCCCAGCCACCTAGCCACGCGGGCACCAGCCAGGGATCAGGGCAGCGGCGTCAAATGGCCACACTGCATCGCTTCCTTTGATGTCACATCACAGCCCGACACGAAAGCCAGCCCTCTCACCTGCGCCATGCACGGCCACCAGCACGTGCGCCGACCGCACCGCCGCCACGTTGGCCAGGAAGCGCGGCAGGCCGTGCAGCTGGGGCGTGTCGCCGGTGTACAGCAGGCGGCAGGCCAGAGAGGTGAAGCGGCCCGAGGCGAAGCCTGGGGACCGGGGCACACGGGCGGCGGCACACGTGACAAGAGCTCTCACGACACACTACGTCGCCCGACAGCGTGTCGCCTACTGGTGCAACTGAGCGACCCCAAGCACGGGATTAGGGCCCCGAGGCGGAGCCTGGCGACCGGGGCACGAAGGGGAGGGGGCGCCGCACGGCAGCCTGAGACAAGCGAGCAGGCAGGGGCCATAGCCTGGCTGGAGGTGTCTGGCGGCGTGGAAGTGGGACACCAGCGCCAGACGCTGCGGTCTGCGGGCGGTACCCACAGGGAACGCAGCCCAGGGCCCCGCTGACGCGATCATGCCCGGCCCAAACCCTTGGAGGGCCCCCACGCCTGCGCGCGCCGCTCGCGCCTCCTCACCCAGCCGGCCGGCCTGCTCGCAGGCAGCCAGCACGTCGTCTACGTTGCGGATGTTGCGGCTGCCGCCCGAGCGCGCCTCGATGGCCACCCGCAGCACGGAGCTGTCGGCCTGCGCCAGGGCGGTGGGCGGCGGGCCGCCGGAGGCGGCTGCGATGGTGCCGGGTCGGGAGCGGAAGAATCGACGGCTGCCGCAGCTGCATGGAGCATGGACACCCCCAGCACGCAGCACGGAGCCGCCGCGCTGCGTGCGCGTGTGCGGGGCCGCGCAGGGGCTTGCGCCGGTCCCCCCAGCCCGCCGGGTCAGGAGCGGGGGACGGCCTGTGCGTGTGCGAGGGGGAGAGGGGCCCTTGCCGTGGCCCCTGCAAACAAGAGTCGCTACCGCCGCACCAGCGCGTCGCCGAAGCCCAGCGGGTCGGACGGCAGCTGCGACAACCAGCGGCCCACCACCGCCGTCGCGGCGTCGTGCAGGCGCGGCAGCGAGGCCTCGTTGTCGTTGCCGTAGCACAGCACCACCTGGGGGAGGGGATGGGTACGAGGACGTGGACAATGCGTCGAGCCTAGGGCTGGGCTTCTCCGCCGAGGTTTCTTTGTTTTGGAAACTCGTTGGGTTGTGTTGGGTGCTGCACGAAAGCATGGACCTGGTCCAGCCTTCAGCGCTTCATGCAACAAGCAGCAGACCATGCGCCCTGAGGCCCCTGCCCCCACCCCACCCGCTGGAAGCAGTTGACGCGGCTGCCCTCCGCTGACCAGGCCACCCGCTCCGCCGGCGGTGGCGTCGCCGCCGTGCCTGCCGCCGCCGCCGCCGCCCCCGTGGGCAGCGGCCGCGCCGCCAGGTCATCCCAGCACATCACGGGGCGGGAGGTGTAGGGCGACAGCAGGGCCTGCATGGGAGGGTGGTGGGCCATGCATGCGTCGTGTGCCGCCTCGTCGCCGTGCGGGTGCGGCGTCCGTGCTTGGGGTGAAGCCCCAGCGGCCTACATGCTGCCTGGCTGCTTAACCCGCATGCAGACGGGTGTGGCTGACACGCGCAAGTGCACGCATGACACGTGTAGACATGCAGGCGTGTTGGTTGTAAAGGAAGACCGTTACGCAGCAGGCAGGGGCAGTTGGCACTCTCGGTTCCCGCACCTCGAGGTACGGCGGGCAGCCTAGGCCCCAGGGAGTGGCCACCACCAGGGTGGCGTTGCGGCCTGGGTGCGTCAGGAGGGGCGGTGGGGGCAGGAGCAACGAGCTGTTCAGCTTTCCAGCTGTGCAGCTGATCAGCTGGGCTGCCAAGCGCAAAGCGGCCCACCTGCCCACCCGCCGGCACCCTCCATGACTCTCCAGAGGCCCCGGAGGCCTAAACGCTGTTGGGGCGCCGCGGACCCAACCCCGTGCCTGACGTGCTGATCCCCCCTCCCTTCGCGCCCCCTCCACGGCGCCTCAGGCCTCACCCACGAACCCTGGCCGGCCCCCTCCGCCTCCGCCCAGCGCCGTGAAGGCCCACGTGGCCAGCCCCGACATGACCTCGCCAAAGTTGAAGGGCCTGCGGCCCACATCACGAAAGGGCGCACAACAGAAAGAAGATGAGAATGGGGCTGGGCACGGGCTTGGTTGTGCTAGGCGCCGTGCAGGCGCCAGCCGTGCGGAGCTGGCCGGCAGCCCGCCCACGACGGCCTGCCCAGGATGGCCTGCCCACGATGGCCTCGGCAGGGTGGCAGGCCGCCGCCATCCGCAGTAGCTATGCTGCCAGCCGGCCCTAAGGGCCCACGCAGCCAGCCCAGAGGCGCCGTAGAGCCGGCCCCTTGCCGCCGCGCTGGCAGCATCCGAGCATCATGACACCCATTCGGTGCATCGGGCTCATGGCGCGTGTTGGCGCGCGGGGCCACCGACCCGCGGGTCGCGCCGCACCATTTCGGCAGCAACACCACGGGCAGCGTGCAGGGCGAGAAGGACGGGCGGCGCAGCGCTGGTGAGGCCTCACGGCGGGAGGCGGGGCGGACCGTCAGGAAGGCCTCGGGCTGGCGGGGGGGGGGGCGTGTTGTAAGGGAGGAGATAAGCGGCTGAGGAGGAGGGGTCGGCAGGTTGGGAGGGCGGACAGGGGCGCAGGGGAACGGGCTTCGGCTGCGTGACACGTGCGGGAGGCGGGACAGGGCGGGGCTCGGGGCTGGCTGACGGGGGCTCCGGCCCGGGGCTGCGCGTACCTGGTTGCCCACCAGGGCGTCGCTGTTGGAGCCGCCAGGCGAGGGGAAGTTCCTGGCGAGAGAGGCACGCGTTTGGGAGGCACGCGTGTCGGGAAGGCTCAGGGAGGCATGCGTGTTGTGACGTCTGCGGTGTTGCCCCCTCGCCGCTGGAGGCCTTGACGGCTTGAGCCGGCTAGCTGGCTGGTACCCGGGAGAGCTAGGTGGTGCAACATACCACGGTGCCGCGACCTGAGCGAGCCAGCTGTCGCCATACACGTCCGGGTACCGCAGCTCGTGAGCCGCGTGGCCGATGGCAACGACTCCTCCGAGGTAGGACTTGCCAAACACCACGAGCTCGCCAGAGTCAACGCAAGCGTTGTGATAGTGTGTGCATATGCCCTCGGGCACGCCGCGCAGGTGCGGCGGAGTGCAAGCTGCTGTCGCGGCGTGCGAAGGCGAGTGGCTAGCCCAGCTGGTCGCGACGACAGTGAACTGCACGAGCAAGCTGAGCAGAGCAGCGAGCACGTCGCGTGTGCAAGGCATCAGCCGGCGAAGCAACGGCTAGAATATTGCAAATAAGACAAGGATGTTGCCCAAGCCCGTTTGTTTCGCAGTGAAGTTACATGCGTAAAACTCATGTCAGCGGATGCATGTTCGCGTGTCTGTTGCCTTCGCCCAGCTGTCGGTCGCAGGACACGTACCGCCCGCCCCCCGTCGTCACCTTGCTTCCCCAGGTCGCCCCAGCTCGCTACCTGCCGGTTCGAGCTTTCGGTACATGCATCAAAGGCATCGCAGGCGGTGCAGCAACTCGATGTGCCACTGCGCTACTGCTATAACATCACTGCAACAGTTATGTCGTTCTACTCATCGTGTGCCAGGAGGCCTCCTGTCGTGCGCCGCCGCGCGTCGCGTCTTCCGGGCCTTCCCCGACGAAGGTTAGGTCCTCGAAAAAGGTTAGGTTTCATGCGCGCCATGGTGCCTGGCTGCCTGCACATGCGGCATTGCTCGTGGCACCAAACACTGTACCAATACAGCAGCCAAGTCCAGTCACGCTCTCGCCCCGCTTTGTACAAGCCCACGAGGACACTACTGCACTCATGCCACACACGACGTGCCTCCTTGCCTCCAGCACGCTCCAGCTCCTCAAACGCACATGCCCACAGTCGGCCGGGCCACCCAAGCGCAACCCATGCCGTCCGCCCAGCAGCGCAGCCGCAGCGCAGCCGAGCAAGTAGGCAGGTACGCACTTGTTCTTCCGCACCCATCTCAGCCGCACCGTGTCGCCACAAGCCCTTACCTCTCGCTTGCAGCCCCCGCACACACAATATGCCAATCCCCTAGGGCGTCGTGTGTCGGGCATATGTTGATTACTACGAACACACTTACAGCCCGGCGCGGCACATGCCGCAGCCCAGGCAGGCCTCGTTGCCGGGCGGCGGGTGCGGGATGCCCTTGAGGCCGCAGCCCGGCTCGCGGCAGGCCGCGCCGGGCGTCTCGGGGCCCATGGCCAGGCGCTGCACTCGCGGGCCCTTGGAGTGGCACGGCTCGCACATGTGAGTGGTGCCCCAGCAGAACCAGGCGGCGGTGGAGCAGCAGAACCTGCGGAGCAGCGACGGCATGTGTGTTGCGATGCTCGACGGATAGTGGTGGAGCTTGGGTCATTGCCCCAGCAGCAGTGTGCTCGCCAGCAGCAGCAGGGCTGGCGCTGTGCGCACTGCATGCCGCGGTGCCGGTGGCTTGTGTTGAGGCGTGTTCAGCCGTTTGCCGTAATCCCTGACACAGCTGTCGTGTTGGCACTGCCGCGTGGATCTGTGTGCCCCTAGAACACACACCGCCGACCCAGCCCCACCTGCACTTCCACTCGATGTACTGGGTGCCGTGCCGGCTGCAATTTGTGCCTGCAGCCAGCGCGCAGCACTCGCCGCACACGAGGTCGGCCCGCCCGCCGCCGCCGGGCCCCGCGCCGCCGCCGCCGCCGCCGCCGGCGCCACCGCCGTCGGCGTCTGCGGCCGCGCCCGGCGCGCCGCACGCGCGCATGCCGCCAAAATACGGCTTCTTGCACCTGTACGGCAGCGTACGGCAGGACAACACTGATGAGGTACGGTACACGCGTGTAGTTGATGTTGCACGTGGGCAGTGTTCCATTGTAGTGGGCCAGCACGCGGTTGCGCCATGCTTGGCTATTGGAGCCCTGCATGGGCGTACGGACGTACGGACGATGCCGCCATGGTCGCCGTACGGCCCGCACACCTGGCGCACTCGAAGAACAGCATGCGCTCCAGCGCCAGGTCCGCGGGCCGCCCCTCGCAGCGGCCGCCGGGCTGAGGGCGCAGTGGTGGTCGGGAGCAGCGGGGCCGGTGACGTACGATGGCGGTCCGGCGGGGCAGTGCGTGCTCTCCCCCGCACTCGATGCCCTCGGACAGCCCGGCATGCCCCCTGAGCAGCCCCACCACCAGGCAGACACGCTCCCGCCCCCGGCAGCGCAGGGCCAGCCACAGCCCCAGCTCACGCAGGAGCCTACCCGGTACCCGGTGCCGCCTGCAGGTAGCCCCACCCCGTCCCACAACAGACCCCGCCTCATCCGGGGCCGGCCCTCCCAAGTTGCCAGCAAGGGCCCCACCTGCAGCGCGGGGTCGGCCCGCAGCGCCGGCTCCAGCCGCAGCCGCGCCCGGGCCGCCGCCGCTACGGCCTCGCGCAGCGCCAGGTGCGGCGCCAGCGCGGCGGCCAGGGCGGGGTGGTCCAGGTGCGGAGGGGCTCGCGCGGCCTGGGTTGGGGTTGGGGTTGGGGTTGGGGTTGGGGTTGGGGTTGGGGTTGGGGTTGGGGTTGGGG
>BDDC01000328.1:20924-52106 GCA_001662425.1 Chlamydomonas sphaeroides
AAATGGCTGTGGGGAAGGCGAAGCGCGCGCTGCTGCCCGGGCCGTCCGCGAAGCGAGCGTCACCCCGGCTTCCAGCGATGAGCTTGACGATGTTGTCGGCATCCAGTGACAAAACGGCGTTGCCCTCGATGAAAAAAGTCAGGTTGGTGAAGGGGCAGTAGACTGCGGCCGAGAAGCTCGCTGACGGCTGGTAGCTTCGCAGAGTTGCCGCTGGGCCCAGCGCGGGCTCAAAGCCGCTCACGACCTCCTCGAACAGCTCCAGCGAGCTGCCCAGCCACCAGGTGCTGCTGCTGCTGCTGCTGCTGCCACGCAGAGTCACAATTGTCGGCCTGCATCCTGGTGTAGAGGTGTTAAGGAACACCAGATGCTCTGGCTCGCCTTGCGGTCCCACGCGGGCGACAGCAGCCACAACGCCTGCAGCATAAATCTGCTGCAGCCGCGCTGGGGCCGTATCCATACTGCAGCGGTCGCGACGCACTTGTAGGGACCGAACCTGGACCGAACGCTTTCAGTTGGTGCGCAATGTAAGAGTCCTGCAGTGATCGTCTGTGTGTCACTTTGTGTGTGTGTAGGAAAGCAAAGCGATGCACATGTGCTTATTTCCGGCCTGGTTGCAGCTGTCGTAGCTCGAGCTAGCCGCCCTTTTGGAAGTTGGGCAGCAGCTGGCGAAGCCTGGGCCGAGCTGAAGGCCGCAGATGAGAACCCACAGGCGTCTGATCTATCACACGCGTGCAAGGAACGCGTGATGTGGGTTTGCGGATGCTACGGCTTTCGCAACTCTGCCCATCCTTGCCGGAGGGCCCCTTGTCCATCATGACATGCAGGCAACCCTCTTCCACATGTTGGTATCAATCATGCATTCATTATTTAGGCAACAACTCAGCGAAGTCCACGTTCTTACATTCTATCTGGGCTTCCCAGAGCTGTCGAGTATCCGCCTGGTCTCGTCCACGAGCCGCCACCGCCCGGCAGACAGCTGCTCCCCGGTCCCCCTGCTGGCGTCGCCAGCCGGAACCCCACCACCCCCGTCCCCTGGGCAACCAGCCTCCTCGGCAGAACGCAACGCCAGTCCGGCTGGCCCCGCCTCGCGCGCCACCGTCGCCAACGACGCAGCCCACTCCTCCAGGTCCTGCACGTGGCAACCGACATGGGGCAGGCATCGTCTCCCACACGCATGCAGACACCACCCCTCCAGGCAGCCCCTCCCCGGAACCCGAGCTCTCCCAGCCCCCAGCCCCTGACCGATGGCAACATGCGCCAGCCCCTACACCCCGCCGCTGCCTTCGTGGCCGCTGCCGTACTCGCCTGCCGCGTGTCGACGTCTCGCAACTGCGGCAGCGTCCCGGGCGGCGCCACGCGGAGCCCCGCGGCCTCAGCGCGGGCCAGCGTATCCCGCAGCACCGTCTCGGTGCTCCACGTCATGCCCTGCGGCGCCGCGGCCAAGAGTATTTGAGGCATGTAAAATACGAGAGCGTGGTGGTGTCATAAACTACGGCAACGACCCGTGGCGGCCGGCGCAACGGCGCGCGCACGCCAAACCCATGTCGCGAGGACGAGGAGGCATCCTCGTCGCATGCCACACGCCCCGCGTGCCCCTGCGCCCTGCATGCACGGTCAGCACCGCCGGCCTCGCCCGAGCCGCCAAGCGCAAACCACCATCGCAAGGACACCTCGAGGTGACGCGACGCACGACAGCGGCCATCACTCACCCACCAACCCACCAACCCACCGTGAAGAGCGCCGGCTCCAGCCTCCGTAGCCCCATCATGTAGTAGCCCCCGTCCAGGGAGGGGCCGATCACCACCTGGATGATGCACACGGAGAGGGGCGTCGATAGCGCCAACACGGCGCGCAATCAGAGAGCGTGAAGGGCGTCGGTGCGCGGTAAGAACGGGAAGCGCGTGACGTGATCCCTCCATGTTGGCGCTGCCGTGCCCCCACCCTAGTGCGGAGCTGTCGCGCTGCAGGTGCTGTGGATCTCTGGAAGCTGTGGGACCTATGGAGGTGCCAAGGCCCTGCGCGGTGCTCGCGCCTCGTGCCTAGCGCCCACGCCGCAGCCCACACGCCCCAGCCCACCCACGTGCACGCCGCCCTGGGCCCACAACACCGACCCCCACTGGGCCGTGCTGACGGCCGTCAGCCCAACCGCACTCCCACACACCATGCGAACCCCCCGCTACCCCCACACGGTCATGGCCGCTGCAGCCGGCTACGCTGCCAGCTGTCACCAGGCGCCGTCCCCGCCCCCACAATCCCGCCCCAGCCCCAACGGCACCGGCACCGCCCCAGCCCCAACGGCACCGGCACCGCCCCAGCCCCAACGGCCCCAACGGCCCCAGCTGCACACAGCCCCACCTCGTGCTCGTCAAGCGCCCTGGCCGCGGCCGCAAAGAGCTGCTCCGACAGATCGGGGATGTCGGTGCCCGTGATGATCACCTGCACCATGGGTGGACCGGAGGCCGGGGTCCAGCGGGCGACGGCCACACACACGACAGCCACGTGGGCTCACGCAACGGCCTGTCGCGACGCGGCTCGGCTGGGATCCAATGCGGCTTGCGCCAGCCCCCGTATCTGATATTGGCTCTATCGATACATCGGCGAGTCAACTCGATAGATGCTTTCGAATCTATCGACCAAGACACAACGGCTGGCGCGCGCCCGGGCCCTGCGGCATGAGCCACGGGGCCGGGGCCCCAGCATGGCAGAGTCCACGGGGGTGCAGCAGAGCTTGGGTGGCGGCCTCCGGCCAGCGCACCTTGGAGTGGCCCCCCGACCGGGCCGCATCCGACATGGCCGATAGCATTTTCGCGCCCAGGTCGGGATCGGGGGCTGCTGCAGCCGCGGGGCCGCCGGCCGGCTCCAACTGCTGCTGCAGCGGCGGCTGCGGTGGCTGCGCTCCCAGCTGCGGGCGGCAGGGCAGGGGCTGCGGCAGGCGCAGCCTCACAGAGGTCAGCCCCGGCTGACGGGCGTGGCGGGCGGGGTACGTTACGCAGCTCGCAAGCACCTTGGCGCGCACCAGCCGCGACGGCATGTGCTGTTAGCCGTATTCTGCAGCCCTTATTTGATTGGTGCCATTCTTGCAGGCGGTATATGAGATGCCTGCATGTCGCGTGTGTGGCAGGTGCGGGGTCGTGCAGCTCACCAGCCCGGCGTCGCGCAGCCACGCCTCCACGGCCGCCGTGTCGTCGGCCGAGCTGTGGTACACGTATGCGTCCGCCCAGGAGCTGCAGCTGCGGGGGGCAAGAGGGGGCAGCGGCCCGGGAGGGGGCTGGCACGGGGGCGTGTTGTGGCTGGGGCCTGGGGCCGCGGCGTGCGGACGCGGGCGGTGGCGCAGGGCAGCGGGCTGCATGGGCGCACGGTTGTCGGCGATGAGGGTGCGGCTGTGCTGGCTGCGGAGCCATGTTAACAGCAGGCTAGCTTCGCTCAGGATGGCCCCCGGCGCACCAGGCTGCTTGCTCAAAGGCGTGCTCCGCACAGGCCCGGTAGAAGGCGCAGGCGGCATCTGGGCCGACGCCGGCAGCGAGCCTCGTCTTCACTCGGCCGGGCACCGGCAGTCGTGCAAAGACAACGAGACCCACGCGGCCCGTCTCGCTGCCGTGCGCCGGCGTGGTGGGCTCTGCTGCAGAACAGCTGGTGGCGATAGGGTTGGCGCTGTGTGCGGCCATGCCGCACGCGCTGGCGGGCCTGAACCCCCTCCGGTGTCCGCAGCTCAGCGCAAGAGCTGTATCAGGACCATAGCAAGGCGGTGCAGCGGTTATGCAGGCTTTGGGCTATGCAGGAGCGGCCGATGGGAAGCGATGCGGCGACGGGCGTGTCAACACTGGCGCTTAAGTAAACGAGCCGTTGGTGTGTGGCGCTGACAGGGATGTGTGTGTGGCTATAGGCCAGGGGTGAGCCGGACAATGAGACATTTTCGACGAGCCCCGGAGTTCGGCGCACACGGATAGCCGGATCTAACGCGCACAGAAGTATCCATTGCATATCGTCTTCCGCAATAGCACAGTCGCGCAAGCTGAGAACGATGCAGACTCTCCTCGCACAACCTCGCCTCGCCGCTCGGCCGACGCTCGCGCGGCGCGCGCAACGCAGTTCCTTGTGTGTTCAAGCATCAAAGGGGTTTGGCGATGCGAAGACGACGCCGGTATGTGCGTCTGAGCACAGCATGCACGGCCCGCGCTCAACTGGGTCTGCGCGGCTGGACCGACCAAGTGCTGCGTCTGCACCAATTGCAGAAGCCGGCTCCCAAGGAAGGAGAGGATGAGCCCAGCAGTTCCGCGGCCAGCAAGCCGTCCACGACCGCCCCTGTCGCCAACAAGGACGCAGAGGCGCTTGAGGCACTAGAGGCTCGCATCGTAAGCTGGAGCGGGGCGGCGCTGGGGGGGGGGGGCCCGGAAGCCCGTGGCCAGGCACGGGGACTGTGACCGGGGTTTGGCCGAGCTGCGTGGCCGCCCTCGTCCAAAAAATACAACACAGCCCTCCTCCATGGCAAACGCTGCCGCTGGCCGGCCCAGCGCCTGCACCTGCTCTTCCGCTCGCGCTCCAACTTGCTGCCGCGCCCCTCATGGCCGCGCGCAACCCGCAGCGGTCGCGGCGCCGGGTGGAGGCGAAGGTCAAGGTCAACGCGCCGGCCGTGGATGAGGCCACGGGCAAGACGCCCGCGACGCCCCAGGGCGAGGCCGAGGGCCAGTTCCTGTCATTCATGTTCTCGTACATGATCTTCATGCTGCTGTCGGGGCTTGCGCTGGCGGGATCGGTGAGCGCTGCGGGCTGGGGTCCGGCGCGGCGCTGGCGTGGGGCAGAGGGGCACGCACCTCATGTGCGCATTGTGTGGAGCGAGCGTGGGACGACCCCGTCCTCGCCGGAGCGCCTCAGTCCCGGGGCACAGCGCTCGGGGATTACCCCGTCGTCGTGTTGCCTGGTGGGCGGCGTCGTGGCGAGGCATCGTCGGGCACAGCAGCATGGTACCGGGGCGGGTGCATCTACCGTATGCTGAGGCTCGCGTGCGGGCCGTGCACGCCAGCCGCCCTGCCTTCGGGGCCATACTCCTGCCGCCCGGTGCTGGGCTCCGCTTGCACTTGAGGCACTGCGGCGCGGGGGAGGGGCAGTGGGTGCAGGCGGGTGGTGTTGGAATTTGCACAGTAGTCCAAACGTCGGCATCGAGCGCGAACGCGGAAACCCTGGTGTGCTGTTCTTTGCTCATGCGGGGGGGGGGGGCAGGAGGGGGGGGGGGGCTTGCAACCGCGGCCGACCACCTCCGCAGCCCATTGCTGACGTACATGGCGCCGACCCACATGGACGCATACCCACTCCCGCCATCTCCCTGCTGCTCCCCCGGCGTCACTCTCCCTTCTCCTGGCCAGGGTTTCCTGCCCGAGGAGGTGGATGTGTTCATCATGGACAACCTCTACCCCAGCTACTCGTACATCGTGCTGGGCTTCCTGGCCCTGTCCACGCTCTACGGCCTGTTCAAGACCGGCAAGCTGCCTGGCCAGAAGCAGGCGCCGTAGGGGGGGACCTGGACGCCGGGGCACGGGGTGTTGGGGTGAATGTACGGGCAGCGGTGGCTAGACGCTGGAGGGGGGTGGGAGCCGGGAAGCAGCGGGGGCTGCGAGGGACGGGGTGCTGTGGGCTGCAGCGGGGGACTGGAATGGTGGCAGGGGCTCGGACCGCACGCATTGTTTGAGCGCACGTGCGTGGTGGGGTCGTGCGCGATGGGATTAGGGCGGCTAGGGTCCGGTGGGTACATGGGCCAGGCCACGAGGGCGAATGCGAACGGGATTGGCGTGAACCGCTGCGTGGGGCGGCGAGGCACGCTTGTGGCATGGTCTGCGCACTGACGATCGTAGGATGGTGGCTGTCATTCCGTGGCACGTCGGAAGGGGCGCGTGGCGGGCACAAAACTTGCCGCGTGCTGCCGAGGAGGTTCTTCTCTCTGCTATTTGGGCAGCGTAGCGGCCTCTGACCCTGGATGGAATGTGGCCAGGGAAGCGTCCTCGGATGGCGCGGAGAGTTGATGCACACATGCCGCCTTACATGAACGAAATGGCGTGGCCGCTCCCCTCTGCGCCAGTCCCGCTCACTCAGGCTCTCTTCAAAAAGGTGTTCCCCTGCAAGCGTGCTTGCTCGTGAGCAGGTAAATGCCGCTTCCTCCTTGCCACGCTCCAACAAGCGCCTCCGACCCATATCCAGCAACTGCTATGTGGCTACAGAGTTGATTCAATCCAGAGGATAGGCAAAGTAAGACGTCACAGCAAGAATGGGGCCTGGGGACGCAACGCACAGCCCACGGACCGACAATGCGGCAGGCGCCTGTGCGCGCGCACCCACTTAGCCGCCAGCGGCAAGCTGATCGGCATCAGACAGACAAAGCACACGCGTGGCCCAGGCACAGAGTGCCGTACACAGCCACCTAGAATGGATCACACCGCAACCTTATTGAATCACGGAATCACCGCTTCACGCGTTACGTACTTTCGGGTCACGTACACGGCGCCGCCTTATGGCCGGCGCGCCAAGCGTTTGTCACCAACGAAAGAGGCGAATGCCGCAAGAGTGTCAGTATCGGGGTCAATGAAGATGACAAGCACACAATAGCTTATTACCCGCCCGCCCGTGATCAGAGCCCACAAGCCAGAACATACAGGAAGGGTCGCGCCGAGAGAAGGGGCCCGTTCGCCCGCCCGCTCGCCACGGCACATACGAGCCCAGTACACACGCACCCACAGCCGCTGAAAGGTAGGTGCCGGCCAGCGCGACAGCCGCACTGCCACACGCTTAGTCGCGAGCACCGCCTTGAGACAGCAGGCCGCGTGCAGTCAATTGAACACCCCACATCGCCCGCCGCCCGCCGGCACTACCTGGAATCATAAAGCCTCAATACACATGCGCTTATGCAAGCCCCCGGGCCTGTGCCGCGGCTCGCGCGCCAGCGGCGCGCCGAAGGTGCACTACTCCCGCACCCCGGCCGCCCACAGGCTCCTGCCATCACCACCGCTCGCTCGCCGACGGCTCCCGTCGTGGCGCTCGCGCACCAAACCCACCCAAGCATGCATGCTCCAGTACTCGCCAGCCCAGAGCGCGCACGTCCCCATCCCAGCCCGCTCCGGGCCAACAGGCGCTCATTGCCCGGCGCGCGGCGCCGCCGCCGCGCTGCTGCCGCTGCTGGAACCCGACAGGTCCTCGGCCAGGCGCAGCGCCATGCGGCGCACCAGCTGCCGGATGAAGAGCTCCAGCGTGGAGCGCATGCCGGGCAGCAGCTCGGGCACCAGCGGCATCAGCTCGCCCGCGGCGCGGATGGCGCGGGTGCCGCTGGCGGCCACGTCGGGCAGGCGCGACATGCTGGGCTGCAGCAGGTCCAGCAGCGTGCGCACCATGGCCAGGGCCTGGGGAGAGCAGGGAAGGGAAAGGGGAGGAACGTGTGGGAAGGGTTATGCGAGGCCGGGTGTGCTGCAGGGGAGTGACCGCAGCAGGGGGCTGGTAGTACGGCAAGGGAGGCGCGGCGCGCGGGCGGAGGGAGCGTGTGGCGCAGCGCAGCGGCCCACCTGGCGGTCCTCGGCGGTGAGCGTGACGCTGGGCGCCATGGCCGACAGCACCTCGAGCGGCAGCGGCAGCGGCATGAGCATGGAGCGCAGGGGGCCCAGCGCCTCCACGCTGCGCAGCGCCGTCACGGCGCCCGCCGAGCTGAGCACCAGGCGTAGCGCCTCGCCCAGCGCCTCACGACTCATGGCGTCCACCGCCGCCACCATCTCCTCCACGATGAGCTCCTGCGCGTAGCTGCCGTCCTTGGCAAACACCACCTGCAGAGGGCGGAGGGTGGGAAGGCATGAGACCGCAGGGTCAGGCACAGGGCGCCATGATGGGCACCGGCGCGGCCACCGGCCCACGAGGCAGGGCCTGCTTCGGGGCTGCTTCCGTTTCCGTGAAGAGAAGGCCAAGGCCCGGGGGGCCCTGGCTGTTGTGAGCTGCGTGAGGTCGCACCTTGAGCACCTCGCGCGTGGCTTCGTTAACCACGGGCGCGTCGGCGGGCGGCAGCCCCAGCTGCCCCTTGACGCGCTCGCTGTAGGCTCGCTCAGCAGCCTCGCCAAAGGTGGGGCCAGACGACTGCAGAGGGTCAAGGGTGGTGGTTGTGAGGCCGCGAAGGTGAGCAGAGACACATGGGCATGGATGCTGTTGTAACAGCATTGGAGGGTGCACCCTGAGATCAGACATGGAGCGCGGCCGTCTGGCGACACACCTGCGCAGTGGCCGAGGCGGTGGTGAAGGCGCCGAAGGCCGACACGAGCTTGGACAGGCGCTCCACGTCAATGCGGTTCTTCTTGCCGTACAGCAGCTGGCGCAGCGCGGCGCGCATGCGGGGGTTGTTGTCGGTCAGCAGGCGGCGCGACAGGTATGGCAGGCACTCCTGCGGTCGGTCAAGGGATGAGCAGTGAGAGGATGGGGCACACGTCAAACAGCATGGTCTGTCTTGTTAGGAGGACACAGCAGCAGAAGCTGGCTATGGGCTTCCTGGCAACCGCAAGATCAAGTCGACTGAGAAAGCTGCCGTCATGCAACTCGCCTGCACAATGGCGTAGTTCTCATCCGTCTTGAGCGCAATGCCCTCGATGACGCAGAAGGCGCGCAGCACAAGGCCGAAGTACGGCGGGATGCACATCTTGTAGTCCATGGCGACACCCTGTACGGCATGGTACGGTAAGGACAGCAGAGCTTAGGGCGACTGGCGCACAGGAAGCCAGCTCGGATTGGGCGGCAAGCGACTACCAATCTGAGGTGAACGACAGCAGGCAATCTACCAGCAAGCGCGGCCGTCTCCCAACACGCTGACCCACCTGCAGCTGGCTGGTCATGGCCCCAATATTGAAGCCGCGCAGGCCGCCGCCCTTGACGATCTGGCCCATGACCTTCTCCATCACGGGAGCGATGTACTCGTCGGCGCCCGGGGGGACACCATCGGGCATGAAGCTAAACGAGGGAAGGGGCAGGGGCGAAGCAGGGGTCGGAGTAAAGGACGCAAGGCAACAGCGCGGCACCTGCTGAACCCTGTGTGCTGGACGCCTGGCGACAGGCAGAATGGGGGACCCCGGGGGCCGGGGCCTCAAGGCGTGCGGAAGTCGAGCGCAGGCCTCACCCCAGGTTGAGCAGGTCCTTGGAGACGCCCTTCCAGTCCTCCATGGTCAGGTGCGCGATGAACTCGATAAGCGCCACGCGCTGGTCCTCCGTCACCTGCACAGCCGAAGGCAGGCGGCAAGCAGTCAAGACAGCGCGCGAACGCTGCAGAGTTCCACGCTCGCCTGGGTGCAACGCCCCCAGGCCTCGGAACCGCAAGCCCATGACGCAAACAGCCAACAGCGACGAGTGGGAACCAGCTACTAGGCCGGCTGCATTGAGGACAGCCGCATGTGCTGTAATGAGCCAGCTGGTTGTGATCGCGATCGATCGCACCTCAGTCATTAGGCCGAAGTCCAGGATGACGATTTTCCCGTCAGCGGTGCGCAGTAGGTTGCCGGGGTGCTGCCAGGGGAGACAAGCCACAGCAGGGCAAGCGCAAGGGCGGGGCGGGGAGCGTCAGCAGAGGCGCAGGCGTGTGCGGCACTTGGGGGCACAGCAAGCGCGCGATCGGCTCGCTCGCTCACCGGGTCGGCGTGCAGCAGGCCGGTCTCCAGCAGCTGGATGAGGTAGCAGTTGAGCAGCGTCGAGCACAGCGCGCGCACGTCCTCGGCCTTAGAGTGGTTGAGCTTCTCGCCCTCCACCCACTCTGTCACAATAATCTTGCGGCTGGTGAACTCCGGGTACACCGTGGCCACCGTGATGCCCTGCGGTTGGGGATTGGTTGGTGGTTGCGGTGTCGGTTACAAGCGAGACGTTGCTTGCGAATGCGAGGGAGGATAAGAGACATGAGTGAGCTAAGCAAGCTAGCACGGTAACCGGTGCTACCGTAGTGCGGAACCGGGGCTGGACCGCCACCCGCTTGGCCCCACGGCTGCACCGCCTATGGGGCTACAGGCCATAGCTCCCACAAGTGGCCCTTCCCCACCTCAAGGCCGGCCATCTGCTTTTTGAACGTCATGGTGTTGTAGGCCTCCGCCTGGTAGTCCATCTCCTCAAAGAACCGCGTGCCCCAGTCGTCCATCACCTGGGCCCACTGGTCAGACATCTGCACACGCGCACCAGGACACCGCGGATGAGGCGTCAGCGAGCACGACACTTCGCAGAACCCCACCCTGCACAAGCACCAAAAAGGACCGCCAACGGCCGCCGCCGGCATTGCGCCGCCGCCACCCTGCAGCAGCCTGCACCATCAGCGGCGACCCACCATGGGCAGCATCGCCAGGAGGCCCACGGCGCGGCGCATAATGTAGATGTCCAGGCCCACATTCTCCAGCACCTGCACGGCGCGCGGCATCGGCATGCAAGCCGAAGTCAGCAAACCAATGCACACGCGTGTGCACGCGAGCCAGGCCGCGGGGCCCGGCGACGGTCTTCCCGCGGCCCCCAACGAGCCCCAGCCCGCCGCAGCACATTGTGCACGACACCCACCCACACCCACAATACCGACACCCAAGCCTTACGTTGGGGCGCTGCACCTTCACCGCCACCTCGGCGCCGCCGTGCTCGGGCCGCAGCTTGCCGCGGTACACCTGGCCCAGGCTAGCGGCCGCCAGCGGCTCCGCCGACAGCCACTCAAACACACGGTCCACGGGGCAGCCCAACCCCTCCTCCAGCACCTCGCGCGCCTCCATGGTGCTGAACGTCGCGACGTTGTCCTGAGGGTACGACAGCATACATCAAGGCAGAACAGCACACGCGGTTCCGATCCCGCACGTGGCTCTGGCAGGAGCTCCCTAACGTGGCGCTGGCTGGAGCGGGAGGTTAGAGACCGGGTAGGTACTGCGACGACGGCCGACCTCGGGACATGCCCGGGCGATGTGCTGGAACGCCCCACGCTCAGTGGCCCCAACCCCCGCAGAGGCCAAGGTGGGGCTCGCACCTGCAGCTTCCGCAGCTCCATCAGGTACTCGGGCGGGATCAGGTCCACGCGGGTGGACAGCTGCTGCGCGATCTGCGAGGCAAGAGCGGAACGGGGATGGATTGAATTTCCGAACCATGGCTTGCGGCAGCCCGGCCCTGCGCCGAGTGGCCTGGACGCACGTCCTCACACACAAGGGCGTCCTTCCGCTGGCGCATTGAACCGTATCCCCTCTTCGCACGGCCGATGCGCCATTACACCCGGGTCAGGCTGAGCCGCACTTCCGCACTGGCGCATCTAACCGCATTCCCTCTCCGCACGGCCAACGCGCCACTCTACCCGGGGCGTGCTGTGCCGCGTGCGGGGTTCTGTTCTACCTAACACTGGAACACAAGCTTGACACCCCGAGCAAGAGGCTGCACCCCACGACACGCTGGGCAGGCGGCCCCACCACACCTTGATGAAGGCTGGGCCCATCATCTCAACGAGCTCAAGCGCCTTGGCGGCGCGGATAGCCATGTTTTTCTGCAGCTGCCCTGTGCGCCAGTCCAGCAGCAGCAGGCAGCAGAAACCACCCACCACCGCGAAGATCTGAGGAGCGGCGGAGAAGCAGTACAGCGCAGGGTAGGGCAGCCAGCAGCGGGGATTCGTGGTTACGACGTAACCGCCGGCGTGGTCAAGACGTAACCGCCTACGAGCAGACAGCCTCGCATTGCGGTGCTCCTACAGGAACTCCAAGTTTGCGACCCGGCCCGGCTGCAAGCCGTTTCCGGGCGGACGTGGGGTCTGTCAGGGCGTAGCAGCTAGACCGCCCACCTTCGTGCTGCGGCGCAGCACCAGCAGCGGCTTCTTGGCAAAGTAGGCGTCCAGGGCCTGGGGATTGTACCGCAGCGGCAGCCCGTCGGCCGAGGTGCCCGCGGCCGCGGCCGCGACGGACGCCGAGTCCATGCTGGCCGTGTAGGCCGTGCCACCGCTCGGCTGCGAGGGAATGCCGAACGCCGAGCCCCCCGCGGCCGCACCCGCCGCCGCGGCAGCAGGCGCGGGCGGCCCGCGCGGGATGGCCGCGACCAGGAACGCCAGGGCGAACATGGCAATCTGCGCGCCCGTGACTCCACCCAGCGGCCCTGGCCCAGCCTGCGTTGGAAAGGGAAGGGTGGGTTCGACATGCCGAGGCTGACAACCCGTCCTTCTAGCATATGATACTTGGAGGGTGGGGTTCCAGCTGGCAGCTGCCTGCGGACCCATTGCATCCGTTGTCGCACCTTGAGCGCATCCTGCATGGCCTGCTGCGCGGCAACCATGGTGTTGACGCTGGTGCCGGCAGAGTCGTCCATGCGCAGTGTGGTCACCAGCTGCTGCACACCCAGCACCAGCGCGTTGGTCCAGCCCAGCACGTCGTTACCGGCCTGGGTGAGGCGCGGGCTTTGGTGAGTAAGGTTGCAAGGGCCAGGGCGGCTGTGATGGCAGTGAAGGTGCCAGAATGGGCAGGGCGCGGGGGCATAGCGCACCTGCGAGTCGATGACGGCCTGCACCGAAGCGAGCACTTCGTCCATGGTGCTGCGCAGGATGGTGTAGGACTCCGGGTCTATGGCCGCGACCGTGCCGATGCGCTCCCCGGCCCAGGTCGCGAGCGCCAGCACGGACGCGTGCGTCGCGTCCACGGCCATGCTTGTCATGGCGTCCGCGGCAAGCGCGACGTGGGGCGAGGTGCCTATGTCCGCGAGCACTGCGGACCGGGGCGGGGTGGTGTCGCTGGCGTGGCACCGCAACGGCTTCAAGTTGCGTGCCGACCCCACGGAGCCCCCCAGCCCCTGCTACTTGTTTGGTAAGCCGCACAAGATAGCGCACAGCAAGGACACGCATAGGGAAAACCGTCGCGAACATGGTATCGACCCAACCACACTGGTGCGATTAGTTCCATCGCCCTTCGGCATGCTAAGCGACGGCAATTATTGCGGGCCGTACACAACATTGCGCACCTGGAGCGGCCGCCGTAACAGCATCCGGGAATGCCTGGCTTACTGAGCCCCAGCCCGTCGCAGCATGCTGCAGGGTCTCGGCCTGCAATTGAAGCAAATGAGCCACTCAGCGGGACTGGGTCTTGATGCCAGCAATGCACATGTCGCGCGGCTCGAGCGCGGCTCGGGCTTCCGCAACACGCACCTGAGCTACGTTGGATGCAAGCTCAGCAGCACCATGTGTGTGGTGCGCCGCATGCGCCAGAGCCGTGCCTGCACGCCACAGGGTAGTTCGGTCAGCGTTTCCCTTGCCAAGCCCAGCTCAAAGCTTGCATTCCTGAGATAGGCTCCCGCAATTCAATCGACTAAGCTTTCGTAACGAAGCACGCGACGCCCGCAGCGACCATCAGCCGAGAAACGCCTCATCGTCTGCCTTACCGTCAAGCGCGTGATTGATGTGCTGGAACAAGTGAGATACGTCAGCCCCAGACGCGTGCAGAGACCGGGCGATAAGCTCGGCTGAGGCGGAAGTGGCGAGGTCGACGCTGCTCATTGCATCCGCAAGCGAGTGCAGCCGCACAGCTCCACGCCGAGGCCGAGGAGTCAGTTGGCACCGGCTATAGGCAGCAGTCCAGGTCGAAGAAAAGGAAACGCGGTCAAGACGGGCTGCTGTCGGGCCATGCAGGGCTTTGTCAAGCTCACCGTTCTGCGACATGTCGCCCAGAGGAGAAGGCCGCCTGCCGGTTGGCCCCGAGCGTCATCCCGCTCAGAGCCATGGAGCTAGCGCTGAGTGCTCTTGAATTGTTCGGTTGTTACGGGCCCACAGTTGCGAGCGAGGTCGATGCGCGTACTCGCGGGCGTACGTGGGGACCATACGCGTGTTACTGGGGACGACTATGTGTGCAGAGGCTCAGGGAGGGGGCCCTTGAGCTTCAAAAGGAGGCCGTACACTGTTTGGAACCTGCGCCTGTCGCGCACTGCGTCCGCCCCTGCCCACTGTAACTTCCAACGCCCTGGTCGACGCTGCTGCATCACATCTCATACCAAGAGTGTCGCTGTGCAAGCTCAGAATCTGCCAACAGCGCGATGGGCAGCCCCCGCGCAGCATAGTCGCGCTTCGACTAGCTTCATCCTCACGTTCAGCTAGACTCATTCAATCGCGTGTCATAGTTGTCGGTGTTTGCCCACGCTGGGGCGATGGCGACCAGCAGCATCACTCGCGTTAGAGCTGGCTCCGATGTGCACATGCAGCATGCTGGCACATCTACCGAACGTTCTGCAGCTCTGGGCGCGGTCGCTCATCGCAACAGGGGGTCGCCACGTTCAGTACCCCAGGCGCGGGTGCGTGCCCTTCGCTTGCTGCTGGCTCCCTCTCCGCGCGCATATGCACGCCTGACTCCCCGCTCAACCACAGGCAGCGCCAAAGCGCGCCGTGGTAGCTCGCTACCGGGACCACGATGCTGTCGAGACGCTGCTCGCGTCACCGCCCAGGCGTGACGTGCCGGTGGCGCCGCCCAAGCCCTCGGACGAGAGCGCCGCAGCGCCTCCTGCTCCTGCCACGGTACACACAACGAGCCGTAGTTCGAATGCGGTCGTGGAAGCCGCCTCGTGCCACGCACGGGGGTCCCTTGTTAAAGGGCAGCACCTTTGCTAGAGGCCCGCAACCAATCACAAGCTCCACCTGCCCTGCGTGCCACTCCACCCGCAGGTCCGTGCGCAGCTGAAAGTGGTGGGGCTGGGGCTCCGGGGCATTAGCGCCGTCAACCGCCTCATAGGTGCGCGTGGGGGCCAAAGGCAACATTGAACGCAATACCTACAGAGGGCGGGCTGGACGCCACTGCAATTGCGCCAAACTTTGTAGCAAGGATGCTTGCGGGCCAAACCGCGCCGGCCAGTGGCCGGGCGGAGATGCTAGGGGATGGCACTAGCCGCTAGCGGTGACCAGCGCACCCAGCGTCGTGCACGGCCCGTACCGATGACGCTGCCTTGCGCGCTCCGATGCGATGCAGCGGACGGCAGCCTGGCGGACGCGGAGTTCTGGGCGCTGGACTGCGACAAGCGGGTGAGAGTAGGCTAGGGTTGACTCAAGTGTGTCATCAGCCGAGCAGATTGCTCATACTAAAGCCGCCTGCAAACATGGAACATCAGCCAACCCAGCCGAGCGGCCAGACGCCCGAAAGGCACCTCGGCGCTTGTGCTGCTCGTGCCGCCCATCCTCCGCCCGCTTGTAACAGCTGCATGCGTGCGTATCCCTTCCTCAACATCCTTTCTTACCTAGGGAACCCGCGGCGCCGGTCCATTGCAAAAGAAGCGTGAGCCGGAGGCCAGCGCGCTCACCGCCCTCCCGGCGCTGCGTCCACCTCCTCGCCCTGCCCCCAGGTCCTGAACAACGCGAACCCCGCTGCCCGCGTGCTGGAGGTGGCGCCCGAGGACGCCAGCCTCGAACCCTCGGAGCTGGCGGTGCTGGCGGGAGCACTCGCCGGCCCCGCAGCGGCCGACACGCCCGACGGTCAGGCGGGCGCCGTGTTTGTGCTGGGGTCGGCCTTCGGCAGCCCCGGCGGCTCGCCCATGGTGAGGCGGCACGGCCCCGACCCCGCGGCGGCTGCGAGCCACACAGACGGCGCTTGCGCGCACGGCCACGCGCTGACTTCAACAAATTATTCGCCTTGCGGTCCTGCACTTGCCTACTCTCCGGGCGTTGCCCGGCGCCGCTAAGCTGCCGGCCCTGCGCTGTCTGCTGTTCGCCATTGTCCCCCCGTCGCCGCCCTCGCCTCCGTCCCGCAGCTGCTGCAGCTGGTCCGCCACCTGCGGCGCTGCGGCTACTTTGTGGCTGCGGCCCTCACGCGGCCGTTCGAGTTCGAGGGGCCGCGGCGGCTGGAGGCGGCGGACGCGCTGATCAGCACCATGGAGGAGGTGGCGCACCTGGTGGTGGGTGCGGGTGTGGCTGCGTATGTAGAGGGGTGTGCGTTTCAGCTTGCATGGTGCCTTGTCCCCGCCCTCATACCCTCCCACCTCTTCCGTCCCCTCGCGTTGCCACAGGTGGTCATCAGCCAGGGCGTGCTCACACGCGCCAGCGCCGAGCTGACCATGGCGCAGGCGGAGGCCATCGCCGACAACACCCTGGTCTACACCGTGCAGTCCACGCTGTGGGCGCTGCGGTGAGGCCAGCTGGGCAGCGCACTGCCCCGCCCTGCCCCACTGCCGCCGGTACATGGCAGTCGTCAAAGCAACGCGTCTTCTGATGCTCATCAGTGCTGCCGCTCTCGCGCTTCACCCCTGGTGCCTCATCCGCCGTGCAGGGCGCCCGAGGTGCTCAAGGTGTCGGGCGGCGCATTCCTGTGGCACGGCCGCGATCTGCGCAACATCAAGCGCCCGCTCTTCCCGCCCATGATGAACCTGCTGTCGTGCCCGGGTGCGTGGCTTGGCGCGACGCCAGCATGCTGCCCCTCATCAGCCGACGCCGTGCTGCGGGGGCCTGCATCACCAAGCGGGCTCCTCCCTGGGGGGCTGCATCGCAAAGCGGGCTCCTCCTTGGGGGGCTGCATCGCAAAGCGGGCTACTCCTTGGGGGGCTGCATCACCAAGCGGGCTCCTCCCTGGGGGGCTGCATCGCAAAGCGGGCTCCTCCCTGGGGGGCTGCATCACCAAGCGGGCTCATCCCTGGCGCCTGGCGGCCCGCGCTCCCAGCTACCCGGACGTGCGGTGCCCTTGCGGTGCTTGGTCTACAACTCCCGCCCTGCTACCTGCCACATGGTCCCTCAGGCCACGCGACGCTGGGGCGCGGGCAGGCCGCGCTGCCGCTGCCGCTGCTGCAGCAGGCGGGCCTGGCCAGCGCGCTGAGCACGCTGGCGGAGGACGCCGTGCGGGTGAGCGACGCCGCCCACCTGCGCCCCGAGTCTCAGCTCCGGCTGCGGCCCGGCTGGTGCACACCCAACTCGGCTCCTCCTGGCCCATGCGCCCATCCCCGCCCCCGGATGGCGCCATCTACCGTCAGCTTAGCCCAGCGGGCTTGAGCCAGCGCGCTCACCGGACCCAACACCGCACGCCCCTCCCACCCTTGCCACGCCACGCCCAGGCCGCCTCCGAGTCGCCCTTCCTGGACCACAAGCTGGAGAGCGCCAGCGGGGTGCTGTGCGTGCTGCGCGTGCCGCCCAGCGCGCTGGGCGTGGCGCTGTCGGCGGGGGGCCCCGCGGCAGGCGCGGCCCCGGGCAGCACCAGCGCGTCGCGGGGCGGGCCGCTGGTGGCGGACAACCACAAGGAGTACGCGCTGCGGTCGGCGGTGCAGGTGCACCCTGTCGGCAGATGTGTGATATAGTTGTGTGGCGTGTGCTGGCTGTGTGTTCAATTTCTAGGGCCGAAGTAGAGTACCCCAAGTGTGTGTACACAAGGGGTACGCGCTGCGCTGCTGCCGGCAGCGCTGGCGGAACGTGAAGAGAGGGGCTCTGGCGCTCCGCCTGCCACGCCCTGCTCATTGCAAAACCCTCCAAACCTGGACCCTAAACCGCTTCTCCCTCCCTCCATGCCCCCTCCCTCCGTGGTCGCGCTGCGCAGGTGGCGGCCATGACGGTGCGCGAGCTGGTGGGGCCCCGCTGCCACGACATCATCGTCTGCCCGCAGCTGTGCACCGACCTGGAGGAGCGCCCGCGGCCCTCGGTCCAGCAGCAGCAGCAGCAGCAGCCCGGGGTGCAGCTGGAGGCGGCAGGCGCGCAGGCGCAACAGGGTCCGGGCGCGGAGGCGCTGGTCGGCGAGGGGTCGCCGGCGCCCGACGCGGCCGCGCCGCTGGTGCGGCTCGAGGTGTCGCTGCTGGTGCTGGAGGCGCACGAGGAGGCGGGTGAGGCCGGGTGCGAGCATGTCGGGCTGCGGCTCGGCTGATGGTCTTCTGGGTGCGACACGCATGACGCGAGGCCGCCTGCCGCCTACGGCATGCCTCGGGAACTTCCACCATCCGTCCCTCCCCTCTCTCATTACATAGCCACCCCTGCCTTGGCTGACGGTGGCCCCTCGGACCCTGCCGCGCAGCCGATGCCGTCGCTGTCGCAGGTCCCAACGCCCACACCAGCGCCGCCGGCCCACACGCGGCGACGCCCTCGGACGCCGCCGCAGCCGCGGCGGCTGCAGGGCCCGCCGCGGCCTTTGCTCGCGACCGCATGGCCACAGCCATCAGCGGCCGCTCGCCCTCGTCCGCGCGCGGCAACGGGGCGCCCGCGGGCTCCAGGGGGCCGCCGCGCCGCCTGCCGGTGCCTGGCTCGCCCTCCTCCAGCATCTTCATGGGCAGGAACCCCGGCATGCACCCGCAGCAGCAGCAGCAGCAGCAGCAGCAGCAGCCCGCGGCGACGGTCCCGGCACCGACCGCCGGTGCCTCGGCGGCTCCGGCCCCAGCGGCGGCGAATGCGGTGGGGCCGGCGCCGGCGCCCGCACCTGTGGCGGCGGGCGCGGGGGGTGGCGCCGTCACGGCCCCAGCGGCCGGTGGCGCCACCACCACGGCCGTCGGGGCCACCCCAGCGGACATCGCGGCCCAGCGCAAGCAGGTCAGTCTGTCGTGTAGTATGGGGCCACGCGGGTTTTGCGTCGCACGCCTTGCTGCAGGAACCCACCCCGCCCCCTCGAGCTGCAGCGCCGCGCTCGGCGCCGCGCCACCGCTGACGACGCATACCCCTGCGCCCCGCCTCCCCATCCTCTCGCCCCTCCCGCCCTCCCCGCTTCCGGCCCTCCGCGCCCAGGCCCGGCTCAAGGCCATGGGCGCCATGTCGGCCCTGGCTGGAGGCACCGCGCACTGCACCACCAACCTGCCCGGCGCAGCTGTCGAGGCCCCCGCGGCGCCGCCGCCGCTCACGTCCGCGACCCTTGCGGCAGGCATGCGCGCCCGGTCGGGCTCGCCCACGCGCCCGTCGTCGCCGCAGCGGTCGGCGGCGTCGGTGCGCAGCCCTGCGCCGGCTCCGGCGCCGGTGGCAGCGGCTCCGGCGACGGCGGTGCCGGAGGCGCCGCGGGCGCAGCCTGCGCCGGCGAGGCCGGTGCAAATCCCCCGCATGCCGGAGACGCTGGTGGGTTGTACGCCCAGTATGCTTGAACAGCATACCGTGCGCCGGCCCGCATCCTGCAGTCCCCGCAGCGCCAACGGGGCTGCTCTGGGCGCCGCACGGCGCCTCGACACTATGCGCGACGCTTTGCTTCCAAGGGGGTCGCCTACACGCGTTGGCCGCCTCTGTCGGCTGTGTGGGCGGCCGCGTCTGCTCCTGCAAACACACGCATGGCGAGAACAGCACGGCTCACGGATCCTGCACGGCCCTGCCTCCTGGCCATGCCTCCTGGCCCTGCCTGGTTGCCGCAGGTGACGTCACTGGTGGCGCAGTCGCTGGACCTGCCGCCGCAGGCCGCGCGCTGGCGCCACTCGCAGCGCGTGCCGCCGCAGGCCGCCCGCAGCAGCCGCGTGTTCAACCTGCCGCAGGTACGCCGATGGTCGGATGGGCGCGATGGCTGCCGCAGGCCTTGCCCGCCTGCATACCTGCCTGCCCGCCCGCCCGCGTCCCTGCCTGCCTGCATGTGGCCGTATTCCTCGCTCCAGCCGCCGGCTGCAGCTCTGGGGCTATGGCACGGGTGTACCGGAGCACGGGCCTGTCTAACTGACGTGTCCTGCTGTGGCGGTGTGTCCGTGGCTGCAGGTGGACGAGGAGGTGCAGGACTGGATGGATGGAGCAGGGCAGGTGCGGGCCCCTTTCTTTGCCTGCGCACCTGTACTTCCCACGAGCCGCTGTGCTGTCGTGACGCTGTGCATCGCGGCAAGTAAGGGCACCTCTCGCGCAGCTCTGACTGCCTGCTTGCCTGCCCGCCCGCCGCGCAGGGCGACGGCGAGGGCCTGGGCCGCGGCCTGCTGGCTCGCATCAGCGGCATGCTGGGCGACGGCGGCTCGGGGCCCACGGCGCCGGCCGTGCGCACGCGCGTGGCGGGCATGCTGGACCGGGAGCGGCAGGCGGCGGACTGGGAGGATGAGGTGTAGGGGCGGAGACCGGAAGGGTGGAAGGTACGGCGAGAGGTAGAGGGTAGGCAGTGCGCCAAGGCGCAGCACTTGGAGGGGGTCGGCCGGGGTTGCGAAAGCAGGGTAGCAAGCACGCGCCCCGACGGTTGGGTCGCAGTGGTGTCGTGGTGGTGTTAGACGGCTCGCATGTCGACGATTTTTGCGTAGAGATTGGGCAGCGGTGACGCGCGCTGCAGGGCACCGACATGTGGCGCAACAGCCAATGTCGGCGCAGCGAGATAACGAGCGGTGCGCCGCCTTCATATGATTGTAACGAGTCTTGAAGGCAATAGAGCAGGGATGGCGCTATGAAAAGTCGGTTCCGTGTCCCAGTAGCTCCGAAGCCCTTGTTGCGAGGCCAGCGACCGAACGCCTTACCCAGCACTGAACATCCGCCACAATTGATACATCTCATTTATGTATTTCCTACCTAATGGTACATTAGGGCGTCTCGGCGCCAACTTGAAGACCCTTACGTCGGTCGTTCGCTCGTTCCATGACCTCGGCTTACCAATGCCTCCCGTCGTGCAACCGAGATGCTGCTTCAACTGCAACAGTACGCCTGTGCACCGTAGGCACCTGTTAGCGGGCCTTTCCGCACTTCCACTGACTTCAGCAGCGTTTCCAAGGCCAGCCTCGTCACAGCTGCCACCACTCACGCTGCTGCGGCGACCGCAACCTGCCATCAATACCGGCGCAACAATGCCTATCGAGTCGCTCAGCCTCGACGATGACCGCTTTGTCGACCTGCTCGGAAAACTCGTTGGGGAGTCGCGCTACCTGCAGAATAACCCACCAGAGCACGTCCCCGTCGAGGACCGGGGTGAGCGACCCGGCGCAAATTCTGACGAGGAGATCCCGAACTCCCGCGCGCTTCTCAGGAAGGGCGCAGGATTGAGCCAATTCCGACCAGCAGCACTTCAATTGGCTTCTGCAGCTGCTGCTGGCAGCGGCTGTCGGCTGTCGGCTGGCCGCAGTCAAACCCCAAACGCGTGCTACCCGCGTGGCGGCTGCCCGCCATCTAACCCCCGGCGACACCCCCTGACCCCCGCTCCCCTGCTCCCTGACGCACGCCCCAGCTGGGCGGCATGTGCTGGACATCCTGCAGCCGCTGAGCGAAGAGGCGGGCGGGCCGCTGCGCATCCGCCACGTTTCATACGCCGAGGGCCGCGGTGAGCCTTGGCCTGGCGTCTGCCCTGACGCACGTTGCTCGTACGCGCGGCACCAGCAGACATTGCCCACCGTGACCTGCACGCAACACGAGTGGGGATCACATCAGGCGGCGGCTGTGCTGTTCGCTGATGCCGCTTGTACTGCCCTCCCGCCGGTGCCCATGCCCTCGCGCTCGACCGCCTTGACCTCCCCCCCCAGGCAACATCATCGTCGAGGTGCGGCTTTAGCCTTGGCATATCCACGCTCGTGCCAAGCACCCAATCACGCCGCTGCCCTCCTTTGCGGCGCCTACTCCCGCAATTGCCGCTACTTCACGCCCAATTCCCTCCCCCTGCCGCCCTGCCGCCTTCCCCAGTACCCCGGCGAGCCCGACGGCGGCATCATGTCCTTCGTGGGCGCCCACATGGATGTGGTACGGCAACACGGGGTCCTGCCGTACGGAGCTACCACGCTATCCACCGCAACTGTGGTGCCACTGTACCAAGCCTGCGCCGCTCCCCGTCAGCCCGCGTACCCCCATCCGCCCGTCCGCCTGCCGCCAGGTGACTGCTAACCCTGACGTGTGGACCTTCGACCCCTTCACGCTCACGGTGCGGGAACAGAGGCCGGCACCTGCCGGCGGCGGCCGCCCTGGTCCTGCACCCCAGCGACACCAGCGCACAGCAAGCCAGGCCTCCCATCCCGTGGTGGCCCCTGGTAGAGTGGCCATCCCGCATGACCCTCTCCCGGCCAACCCCTCCCCCGGCCAACAGCCATGGCCCCACACGCCGCTCCCTGGGCCTCTCCCCTCATGCCTGCCTTGCCCTCTCCATGCCTCACACATGACGCCTCCTTCTCCATACCCCCTCGCTGCCCCTTGGCCCACCCAGGTGGACGGCGACAAGCTGCGGGGCCGAGGCACCACGGACTGCCTGGGGCACGTGGCGCTGCTCACCGAATTCTTTAGGTAAGGGGATAAACGGGGAAACGGAGGGAGGAGGGTGTCTGGGGTTTAAGACGGTGCCCGGGGCGAGGAAGGCCCGCGCCGCCGCCAAAAGCAAGTAGGCATGGAAGGGGCGGGGCAGGGATGCGGGGATGTGGACCTAATCTGCGGCGCCCCGTCCGACCTCCCCCACCACCCCGCAGGCAGCTGGCGGAGGCGCGGCCCAAGCTCAAGCGCACCATCGTGGGCGTGTACATCGCCAACGAGGAGAACAGCAAGGTGCGGCGGCGGGAGCAGGAGGAGGAGCGGGAAGAAGTGGTGGAGGTGGCGGAGAAGGAGGAGGAGGAGTGGGAGGTGGCAGAGGAGGGGGGGAGGTGGAGAGGAGCAGGAGGAGCAGGCCGAGGCATCGGGCAGCACGTCGAGGCGCAAGCGCGGCAGCACGAGGCGAACCCCACACTTCATCCTGCCCGCGCCATGGGCTGGGTCGGTCCACACTGGCCCATGCGCCGCTGAGGGTCGTGCTGCCCTTCCCCCTCTCGCCTGTGCCGGCCTGGCAGGTGCTGGGCATCGGCATCGACGAGATGGCGGCGCGGGGGCTGCTGGAGCCGCTCAAGAAGGGGCCGCTGTACTGGTGCGCGGCAGGGGGCATGTGGGGAGCCATGTGTGGTGCTTTAATTTGTTGTTGTACTGCTGCATGGCACAATGGCTACCGGGTGTACGAAGGGTTGTTGGCTCGGCCCATGTCGCCATCCTTTCGCTCCCCCTCCATCGCCTGCTCCCTGCCTGCCAGGGTGGACGTGGCGGACTCACAGCCCTGCATCGGCACAGGCGGCATCGTGGCCTGGTCGCTCAAGGTGGGGTGGGTGTGGCCCGCACCCCGTGGAGTCCCCGAACCCATCCGCGCGCGGGCCGGCGAGCCTGCCCCCTGAATCGCCCGATGCCGGCCCTCTGTTGACGCCTCTCGCCCGCACCTTCCACCTCCCGCCCCGCCTACACGCACCCGCACGCACGCTCAGGCCACGGGCAAGATGTTCCACAGCGGGCTGCCGCACAAGGCTATCAACCCCATGGAGCTGTGCATGTCGGCCATGGGCTACATGCAGGTGGGGGGGAAAGCTGGGAACAAGGGCTAGGGTTCGTGCGTAGGATAGGGCCAGTGCCGCCTGCCTGGGGTGAGGTCTCTGGCTGAATGGGTGATGTGAATGTCTTTCTCCCGTCATTATGGCTGACTAGGGTGTTTACAACCCAAACATCCACAGGACCGCTTCTACAACGACTTCCCGCCGCACCCCGACGAGGCCAAGTGAGTCCAGGGGATGTACGAGTGGGGGGCAGGGCACACTGCCGCCCATGCACACGTTGCCATACACCGACGTGCATCTCCCGTACGCAAACAAACGCACACAAACGACGAGGACGGCCGTATGTGAACGCGTTGAAGTGAGGGCGTGCTGTGCCGGGGCCGAGTTGCGTTGTTAGCATGGGGTTCCTAGCGCGCGCGTCGGCGGGTGCTGCGCCTGACCGCTGCTTAGCACTTCAACACTCGCTACCATTCTCGTCAGGTAACTCAAGTCATGGTACGGGGGCTGGGCGGGGAACCGGGTTCCTTCTGGGTTGCTGGCGCGAAGTTAACCGAATTCCCTCTGTGCACGGCCGACGCGCCACTCCGCCCCGGGCAGTCTGGGCATCACTTCCGCACTGGCGCTTTTAAACGCATTCCCTCCGCGCACGACCAGCGCGCCACTCTACCAGGGGCGTGCTGTGCCGCGTGTGGGGTTCTGTTCTACCAAACACTGAAACATACCGACGTGCATCTCCCGTACGCAGGTACGGCTTTGCGACGGCCTCGACCATGAAGCCCACGCAATGGAGCTACCCAGGTACGGGGCAGGCAGTAGTGTTCACGAAGGGCTGGGTGGCGCCGCAAGGGGCGATGCTGCGGCCGGGGAGCAGGGGCAAACCTAGCCGATGCTAGCTGCGGCCGTTACTCCAACACGTGGGGTTGGGGCGGAGCAGCACCTGCCTGCCGCCGCATTACGTCCACCACCACCGCCTCCACCCACGGCCATCCTCCGCCTCCACCTCCCATCCTCCCCACAACCGCCCCGCCTCCACCTCCACCCAGGTGGCTCCATCAACCAGATCCCCGGAGAGGCGACCATCAGCGGCGACTGCCGCATCACGCCCTTTTACGACATCCACACGGTACGACACCGCCACCCACCCCTCTCGTCCCCTCCTGCGCGAGGCCAGGCCCCGCCCCCACGGAGCTCCGTGGATGGCACCAACCCGTTCTCGGCCCTGCAACTGCCCTGCATGTCGGCGTGCGCGGCGATGCCCCTGCCCACCCCCCCCACCCCACGTCCCGCATCACAATCTGCAATGCCCGCGCCGCTCGGCCCTC
The DNA here is from genome assembly GCA_001662425.1 of Chlamydomonas sphaeroides. Classification (NCBI taxonomy): domain Eukaryota; kingdom Viridiplantae; phylum Chlorophyta; class Chlorophyceae; order Chlamydomonadales; family Chlamydomonadaceae; genus Chlamydomonas; species Chlamydomonas sphaeroides. Next base: position 45,359 of record BDDC01000328.1, read on the forward strand.
TCCTCCTCCTCAGGTCATGGACACGCTCAAGGGCTACGTGGACGACCTCAACTCAGCCAGCAGCGGGGCGCTGGAGGCGCTGCCCACCAAGGGGCCCTGCTCGCGGTGGGGGATGGGGGCCTGGGCCGAGGGCTGGGCGGGGCGGGTGATGGGGAACAGGCGTTGTGGCGGCATGGCAGGGCAGAGCAAGGTCTCGAGAGTGCGGGTGAAGTGGGCATGGGGGCATGCGCCCTGTTGCCCCTGGCCACATCGCCAGGCCGCCTCCCACCGCCTGCCTCCCCTTCCCGGACCCGTCTCGCCTCCAGCCTCCCGCCTGCCTCCGCAGCTACGTGCTGGCCCACGCCCCATCCCCTGCCTGCCTGCCTGCCTGCCTGCCTGCCAACACCTGCCTCCCCTTCCCCCATCTCTCCCCCGTCTTTGCCCACACCTCACCCCACAGCTACGTGCTGCCCGAGGAGGGGCTGCGCGGGCGGCTGGAGCTGACGTTCTTCGACTCCATGGCCAAGGGCATCGCATGCAACCTGGACAGCGACGGTGGGAGGGACTGGGGTAATGTGTTGACGGTACCGGTTTGCCGGGCGCTGCCAACGCTCCGTGGTACCTGCAGGCTCCTGGTGCCGAAACGTGTCAAACCCGAGGTCCCAAATCCCTCCCTCCTGCCCCTCAGGCTTCAAGGCCATGGACACCGCCTTCACGCGGGTTTACGGGCACTGCACGCCCTACGCCATCACCGGCAGCTTGCCCTGCATCCGCGAGCTGCAGGAGGCGGGCTACGACGGTGCGTGCACAGGAGGCTACCGGGCCGCCGGCCCGGACTGCCCGGACCCTGCCTGCCGGGGGCAACCGGGACGCCATGATATGGCTGGGCACAGTCCTCCCATGTTGCTCGACTACTGTGACCCACCTCCTGCCTACGTGCGTGCCTGCCTGCCTGCTCATCCCGGTCAATGCCCCCTCCCCTCCCGCTCCCCCTCGCTCGCCCCCTCCCTGGTGCCGCAGTCCAGTGCATCGGCTTTGGCCGAATGGCCACATACCACGCCAACGATGAGTGAGTCGGGAGGGGCGGCGAAAGGGTGCGCAACTGCCGTGTGTAAGAGGAGCCGGGCACGGTTGGGCCTGTAGCGTGACGCGCGTAGCCTGTTCTTGACGCCCCATTTCCCCTCCGACCCCCGGTGCTGCAAGGTACGCGCTGCTGTCGGACTTCCGGAAGGGCTTTGACGTGATGCGGGAGCTTGTACTGCACTTCAACGTCGCGTGAGGCGATGTGCTGCTCTGCTGCCTGAGAATTAAGGCACGATCACACTGCTGGGGCTGGGCTGGGGCTGTCCGCCACGAGCGGCGCGCGTGCGGTATCGTGGGCAGGCGAGCGTCGGGCTAGACTTCAACGCCACAGACGCAGCTTGACGAGGAGCAGTGATAGCGGCCGCCTACCGAAGGTTCCATGGCGCGTGCCGTGCGTCACTGATCAAGACATGCCGGATCATGGTCGGACCAGCCCGGGACGCGCGGACTGTTTTGCACTGCCCAGGAGGCGCAGGACTGTGCCGCGACCCACATTGGCCGGCCGGCGGGGCGCGTCAGGCCGCGCCATGTGTACCAAGAGTGCGCCCGCGGTCGGTGCCGTGTGGCTGCGTGTTCATGGGTGTACTTTTATGGCGTACCGTACATGTACCGTATCTGGTGTTTGTGGTTTTGTGTGGGACGCCATTGTTTCATGTTTTGTTGAACCTCGCTGGTGTTGTGGTGTTGGTGTGCGGTAGTGTTGAACCAGGGCCTGGCAAGTGCCATGTCGCGCCAGGGCAGGGTCCCGTGCTGGTGGCGCCGGTAGGGCCGGAAGCCGGCCACCGTGTAAGCGCGTGAAAGATGGAGTTGATGGATCTTGCTCTTGCGGCACTAGTCGCCGTTTGCTCAAGAGGGCTGCTTTGGTCTTCATGACGACATGGCAGTTCTCGTGGCGTAGGTGAAGGCCTTCCAAAACTCCAGCGACGCCACCTTCGAGCACTTTCCACCGGGCCGGACCGCATGGAGCCAGAACGATGGCTATAAAACGCAGCCGCGCCCTCGTTGTTCTTTATTCCTCCCTGCAGACAACATACATACTTACACTTCAAGCCACTTATCAGTACTTCAAGCTATATCCTCTTTCTCTCTGTCAATCTGCGATTGCCGTGTTTGCCGGCCTTCGCGAGTTGCGAAGCCGCGTCCATCTAAGATGGAGACGGTTCTGCCACTGCTACACCAGCTTGATGCTGCCGGCGTCGTGGCTGCGATTGCCCGCGCGGGCCCGCAAGGCGAGCCCGAGCATTTGGTGTTCCTCAACACCTCTACACCAGGATGCAGGCCCACAATTGCGACACTGCGTGGCAGCAGCAGTAGCAGCACTTGGCGGCTGGGCAGCTCGCTGGAGCTGTTCGAGGAGGTCGTGAGCGGCTCTGGGCCCGCGCTGGGCCCAGCGGCATCTCTGCGAAGCTACCAGCCTTCAGCGAGCTTCTCGGCCGCAGTCTACTGCCCCTTCACCAACCTTACTTTCTTCATCGAGGGCAACGCCCTTCTGGCGCTGGATGCCGACAACATCGTCAAGCTCATCGCTGGATGCCGGGGCGACGCTCGCTTCGCGGACGGCCCGGGCAGCAGCGCCCGCTTCGCCTTCCCCACAGCCATTGCGGTCCCGCAACCCGGTCAGGTTGTGGTGTCAGATGCGCACGGCCTGCGCATTGTGCGCATCCCGCACCTCAGCCCCGACTTCAGCCGCCTGGCCGCTGCCGGTATCGCGGTGGCCACTCTTGCCCACCACGACGAGCTATCAGAGCGCCTGGGCTGCCGCGGGCCGCTCACTCTGGCGAGTGGCTCAGGGCCTCTCCTCCTGGCGTCCGCGACTGCCGCATACCGCCTGGCGGTCCACCCAGGGTTCCCGGGTCCGAGCGCCGCCTTTTGCCCCTCGTTCAGCTGGAAGCCCTTTGCTGGGCAGGAGGGCGTGAGCGCCTGCTACCCTGTGCTGCTCGACGGCTCGGGGTCCTCGGCGCTGTTCGCAAACGTCACTGACATCGCCTATGGTCCAGACGGCGCTGCCCTGGTCACCGACCTCACCAGCGATGGCGGCTTTGCGGTTCGCTCCCTGGCTACTGACGGTGCTGTCGTCACCCTGTTTGCGAGCGGTGCGGCGCCAGAGGACGATGGCCCAGGGTCCAGCGGGCTGCGCTCCGGCGACGCCTGCAGCAGCAGCGGGAGCGGCAACGATGGGTGGTATGCGGCTGACGACGAGAGTACGTCGTTTGACGACTCGCCGAGCCGGGGCAGGAGCCTCGGCGACTTCGAGCCGTACGAGCCCTGTAGTGACGAGACCGATGGCGTGGAGCTTGGTGCGGCGTTTGATGCCGAGGGCGATTCCGGTGCCGCAGGCGCGTGGTCGGGCAGCTGGCAGGGCGGCCTGCGCAGCCCCCTGCTGCTGCCGGGAGGCGGCCTGCTGCTGTGCTGCCCGCTGCAGGGCCGCCTGCTGCTGCTGCACCCCGCGACGCAGGCGCAGTCGCAGCCGTCCCGTGCCTGCAGCGCTGTTGCGCTTGCTTCCCCCGCGGCCTGCATCGCGCCAAGCAGCGGATTCACGCTCGCAGGCCTCCCACCCACCCCAGGGCCCGCAGGGCAGAGCACGCCCGCACGCGACTCGGCGGCGTGGCGGGGCTGGCGGTCGCAGGGGTCTGACCAAGATGACAACGACGACGACGACGACGGCATGGCCAGCTGCTCGGGTTCGGGCATCGGGATGGCGGGCCTGGCGTGCGGTCTGGAGTGCAGCGAGGATGCGGCCGATGCGCTGAGCGAGTGCAGCGACGCGGGCAGCAACATGCGCGTGGGCGACGACAACGACGGCGACGTGGGCTCTGGCCAGCTGCCTTGCGCGCCGGGCAAGCGCATGCGCCAGGTGCTGCCCTCGCCTGGTGCCGCGTGCGCTGATGAGGCTGGGCGGGCGGCGAAGCGCGTTTGTTGCGCATGACGAGACTGTGTGCCTTCCGTACCGTGTGCCTGTGAATAGATCGCTAGGTGGTGGGCCTTGCGCCGCTGAGACACGTCAGCTGGCGGCCCCCTGATGGACGCGGTTCCTAGGCATGGGCATGTGGTTGGCGGGTCTGAGCGAGCAGCCTGTGATGCTGTATGAACGACCGTTGGTACTGGTGTACGTATAGCGCGTGGGCCGGTCTGATGATTGCTACGTGCCGAGGGCTGCCGCGTGTATGCACACGGAGCGTGTAGGTCGGTCGCAGGGGAGGTCAGTCGTGAGCCGAACCCCGGCCCGGATGGTTTGTTTGGCGGCTGCATGTGTTGGTGCGGCCCGGCGTGACATTAGCAGCAGGTTGGGGGTTGCGGTGTGGACCGCAGACATTGCGGGGTGTGTGCGAGACACACGACGCTCGGCAGATCGCGCCTCGCATGCATCCATGCGGGGTCGGATGGTGATGCATCCTTACGTCGGGCCGTGCGGCTGGCGGACGTGGGGTCGTGCAGCTTGTCACCATCGCAGCCTTTGCCGGCATAAAGACAATGTGTGTTAACAAAATAATGTAAGCAGATTCCAATTTTGTGCGCCTCTCCCGTGTCCCCTGGCGCCCTCGGGCCACGGCCCGTGCGGTCCGCCTGCCAGCTACCACCCCCGATAACTGCCTTGCCCCGACGCCACGGCCAGAGGCCAGCAACATCCAGCAACATCCAGCGCACACAGCCGCTGGCGGCAACACACAGCCCCATCCAGCCAGCGCACACAGGCACATCCAGAACCGCACAGCCACGGCTACTAGCACAACAGCTAATCCCATAGCGTCCCATTTCCTGCGCCCTGCCCAGCAGCGACCATCACAGCACGCGCCAGCTGCACAGTAGCTGCACAAGGACGGAAAGCCGAAGCGTTGCAGCGCGCATCGACGGAAAGGGGCCGCCAGCCACAGGACCAGATATATTGACCGTTTCACCAGCCAGCGCGGGTATGTAGCTAGCGGCCAGCAGCCCAAGGTTTCCTCGCTACATCATATTCAGTACCGCACCGACCCCACCAATCTCTTTCCCGAAACTGCGCACCCACGCAGCTGCGCACACACGCCTCTAAGAGCACGAGCCAGAGCACACACAGCATGAGCAGGCGATGTAAAGGAGGAGGAGGCGTTGTCCCCAACAGACATCCCTGCCCACCCACCCACACACCCCATGCAAGAACTGCCTACACTTTCAACGTTCCAAGAAGGACGGTGTGTTGATGCTCGCTCAAGCACTTCGGCGTACGTGAGTGGGTCCTTGCGGGGAAGGGTGCCGATCATCTTGCCAGGTAGGGGAAAGGGGCCAGCGCACACACCCGGCGCCTCCCTCGGCCTGTGGCGCCAAGTAAGGCGCAGTTGGCCATCCACGAGCTGCCCTCTGGCGCTAGCACCACCCCTGCACTACTGCGGCACGGCACCGGCCACCTCTTCCCACCCCCACTCCCACCCCGCCTTATCCCCGGACACGGGTCGCGTCGTCCAAAGGTCTCCTGATGCACATGCGCGCCAAGCGTGTACAACAGCACAGGCGGCTAGTTATATTCGTTACCTCCATGCCCCCTACCTCCAACACCGCACACCCCCTGCCCTCACTGCATGCCGCCCAGCTAGCTGCTCCGGCAGCGGTGGCGGGGAGCGGGCGCTGCTGGACTCTTGCCGGGGCGGCGTGCAGGCTCTTGCAGTCCCCCTCTGGCAGCAAGCCCGGTGTGTGCGTGTGGCTGCAGAGGGCCCTGTGGACCGCTGGGGCTGTCTCGGCACGTCTGTCGCCGGCGCGCTCGCGCCGCATACATGGGGTCCTGACACGACGCTGGCAAGCGCCTGACACAGCCACATCGCGGCTCTTGCACAACACGACGCGCTCCTGCCTCTCTTCCGTCCATTGGCACGCGACCTCGCTCCTGCGCCGGCATCTGCACCCTTGCATGCCCGCCTTCCGCTCCCATTACGCGCTCCCCCCCGTTCTGTCCCTGCGCGTGCGCAGCCCCTGCCGCCGCGCCCGTCATACGACGACGCAGCGGCAGCTGCCGGCCGCCGCCGGCCGCCGCACGACCACCTGCATCCACGCCCCGCCCCGCCCCGATCGCCCCCGCCGCCGCCGCCGCAGCACACACACGTGCTACTCCATTACGTTCCTTAAGAAAGAACACACACACACACACACACACACATGCACACAGCCTTGCGCCAGCGCCCCCGCACACTAGGGCCGAGCGCTGCCCGACACCGGCCCGCGCTGCCCACACGGCACTGACCCATGGGCCGCGGTGGCGCATGTGCCGCAGCCCTCCACGGCCGCCCAGGTGCGATCCGGGCTAGAGCCCAGGTGACATCATGGGCTCACCGCTGCTTCCCCGGTCCCTGCCGCTGCTGCTCCTCGCACCTTGTCCCTGGGGGGGAGGCCACAGCCGCCCTGCCTTTCGGTACGCCCGCCGCGGGGCCGCCAGCCCTCCCGCCGCCCGCCGCCGCCGGCTCCTACCTGGCAGCGCACCTCACTCGCCGTGCGCCCGCCGCGAGGCGCCCATGGGCAGCATGGGCATCCGCTCGTACGGCGTCTCCTCGCCCGAAGACACCCCGCCGCCCCCGCCCCCGCCCCCTCGGATGCTACGCACAGACACATCCCCCAGCCCCCTCCCCCTCCCCGCGGCCCCCGCGGCGGCAGGCGGAGCCCCGAGCGGGCCGGCGCCAATGGCGGCGCCGCCGCCGCTGCCGCGGCGGGCGCCCGCGGGGGG
>BDDC01000328.1:52458-72332 GCA_001662425.1 Chlamydomonas sphaeroides
GGCATCTCGACGCCGCCGCCGGCGCCGCTGGGCCCGACTCCCAGGCCGTCGTCGTAGTCAGACATGCCGTACTCTCCACCGTCCGGTCCGGGCGCCGCCATATAGTAATCCCCGGACCCGGCCGAGCCCCTCCGGCCGGACCGGACCGAGCCAGACGGGCGAAGGGCCGAGCTCACGAGGCTGCTCAGCGCGCCGCCGCCGCCGACGCTGGCGGCTGTGCCCAGCGTCGCCGTCGACGGCGGCAGCGGCGGCAGCGCGACGGCGGCGCCGCCGGAGCCACCGCGGCCGGCGGCGAAGGCCGGCGAGGGGGTGCCGGAGCCGGGGCCGGTGGGCTCCAGACCGGACAGCATCAGCGGCGGCTGCGGGGCCCGGAGCATCTCCCGCTGCGGGGTGGGCACAGGGCGGCGAGTAGCGGCGTGTCAGCGAAGCAGCGACAGCAGGGATTCACACGGCTGCGACAGGGCCCACGTGAGTCGATGATGTGATTTGTTGGATTACACAATTAGTTTATCATGGGCCAGCAAGACGTGGCCGAGCCACCTGGTAACCCTTTCCCTTTTCCCTTGTCTTTTCCCTCCGCCGCGCTCCTTCCCCTCCCGCGCCCCCACTCACGCCCTCCTCGCCGTCGCCGCTGCCCCTCCGCCCCAGCGGCCCGCCGACCCCGCCTCCGCCGCCCGCTCCGCCGCCGCTGCCGGTGCCGCTGCTGCTGCTGGCGGGGCCCGAGGCGGGCCCCAGCAGCGCGCACTTGGCGGCCGCCTCGTCCTCCTCCTCCAGCAGCCGCCCCGAGCTCCTGCAGCGATGGGCACAGCAGGGAGCACAGCAAGCGCCGCGTCAGCACATCCCACCGGGCGACCGCATGACCGACCGCCACACCACTCGGCACACAGCAGCTGCGCGGCGCCCCACTCGCAGGGCCCCCACACTTCCGGCGCTGCAGCAAGTCATCCCGGACCGCATGCCGCATGCTGCGTGGCCCCGTGCTCGCTGTGGCTCCGTGCTCGCTGCGGCGCCGTGCTCGCTGTGGCCCCGTGCGAGCCGCGTGCTTCCCCCCGCCAGCCCTTACTTTGGGCCCGAGCCGAAGAGCTTCTTGGTGTTCTTGGCCAGCCCCTGCGCCGCCTTTTTGACGGCGCGCTGCGGCACCTTGACCACCGCCGAGGTGGCGCTGCTGACGTGGTCCTCCACCACCTGAGGGGGAGGGCGAGAGGGGAGCGGGAGGAAAGGGAAAAATTGGCAACAGGATGTGGGAGGGGAGGGGAGGTGCTGGTGAAGATGGAGGTCCAGCGCTGTGCGTGCCGTTGTACGGCAACCAGCAATGCACGCCCCCATCCGAAACACAGGCACGCGCCAGCGCCACCCACCAGCCCCACGTCGTCCACCACGTCGCGGAGGTCAAAGATGTAGCGCACGTTGGAGAAGAAGCCCTTGGAGTGGCCCGCCATGTAGTCCTGGGGAATTGGGGGGAGGGAAGGGGGGAGGGGAAGGGGGAGGGGAAGGGGGAGGGGGGACGGACAGCGTGTGGGTATGGGTGCGTGTCGTGGTGCGAAGGTTGGGGCCCAGGGTGCCCTTGAGCAGCTGGCGGCTGGCGCATTAGCCCCGGCACCCATCCCCCCCTGGGCTTCGTGTCCTCGCCCACTGCTGCCCCTCCCCCTGCCCCCCTTCATGATCCCTCCCTACCCGCGGCGGGAAGGCGTACGCGTGCGCCAGCGCCGCCAGGAACATCTCTATGCAGATGAGGAAGTCCTGGATGCCCGACGCCACGTCCAGCCTGTCGTACGTGGTCCATGACTCCTTGCGGATCACGCCAGCGTACACCAGCACCGCAATGCCGATACCCTGAAAGCGCGGGGTGGAGAGGGGGTGGAGAGGGGGAGGGGTGGAGGGGACGGGGGAGGAGGCATGAGGCCGAGGGGGACAGAGAGAGGAGAGAGAGACAACAGACGAGGAGGGGCTGCGGCATCCCCTCCCTGCAGCCGTACACCAACGCACCAGCTCCCCGTAACCGTTCACAAACACGCACACGCGCGCGGCACCCCTCCATCTTCCCTTGCCACCTCCCCGCCCTGCCCACCTGCCAGAAGGTCACGAACACCACTGCTTTGATGCAGATGAACTTGGACAGCGGCCGGATGGGCGCCAGCTCGGTGTGCATGGCGCGGTAGAAGATGACCAGGCAGTAGAGCGCCCACAGCTGAGGGGAAGGGGAGGGGGAAGAGGGGGAGAGGGGCAGGGAGGAGGGAAAACTGTTGGCAAGAGGATGTGTTGCCGAGTGTGTAGCAGACAGCGGAGCGCAATTGCTCGAGCGCCGCCGAAGGCGAGGGAGAGGGAGGAGGGGGAGAAGAGGGAGCGTTTGTGAGACGGGGTGTTAGCGTGCTGGCGTATATGCATAACTTGGAATCCGTGACGCCCCAACCCGTACAACCCATTGACCCCAGACCACGCAGCTTAGCCGTCGCAACGCACCTGCGAGAAGATGGCGGCCGCAGCCTATACATAAGCTTACACAGCACATACCGGAGCGGTATTTACATCATGCGCTCGTCGCACGCACCTGCGAGAAGTTGGTGACGGCCGCAAGGTAGACGTAGCTCTTGTTGAAGTTGATCTGGCCCTCGCCGTAGCAGTCGAAGATGTCGGTGATCAGCGCCAGGCCGGTGCAGATGGGGCGCAGGATGACGTAGTTGAGCACGCCCTGGTCAGGGGGCAGTTGCGGGCGGTTGAGGTGGTTGGGGCGGTTGGGAGAGTCACTTGGAAAGGACGGTTAGAATGGGCGGTCAGGGATGGTAAGATGGGTGGTTCCTTGGGGGCGGATGACTTCGTCGCTCCCTCGTGCACCCTAGCAGGTCCGGTGATGTGCCGCCCCCACCACTCCCGGGCCCCGCAGCCCCGCGGCCCCTCCCGCACCTTCTTGCACTCCCACAGGAAGCGCGTGCCCATGTCCCAGGGCCGCAGTATGCAGCGGAAGCCCACGAGGTGCTGCATCTGGGGCTTGTGGCTCAGGTACTCGTCCAGGTCGCCCAGCGAGTCCTGGGGAGGGAGAGGAGGGGAAGAGGGGAAGGTGGAGGGGAACGGGAGGGAAGAGGGGCAGGGGCAGTAAGCAGTGAGGTGCGATAGGGGTTGGGTACGTGCCATGTCCGCGGCCTCCCCCTACGCTGGTGCGCCCACCTGCAGGAAGGCCATAAGGTAGGCGAAGAAGGAGTAGATGACAAAGGCCTCGTAGCACTCGCGGATGGGGTCCAGGTACTGACGCGCCTGTGGGGGGCCCACAGCAGGGGCGTGGGGCGGCCGAGGGGAGGCGACGCAGCGCGGGTCACACGCGGACGTGCGGCACGGCCGCAGGTGGGCGCACCACGGTGCAGCGGCGCACGGCCACCGGAGCAGGAGCGGGCTGCGGCTGGCGCAGTGGCGCGGGAGAGCGCATCGGGTGGCGGGATGCGGGCCGCCCCGGGCCACCGCACCAGGTCGGCCGCAGGTTCCGATATCGTGCCGCCCCGGGCGCCGCAGCGGCGAGGGAGCTCGCAGCCCCTGCCGCCCAGCCCACGCCATGGGCACCGCCAGTGCTCCAGACCGGCGCTGCGCCCCTGGCAGTGGCCAATCAGCAAGCCCACGCCTTCCCCAGCAGGTTGCACGCCAGCATGCCCCGCCCTCCCATGCCCCACCCTCCCATGCCCCACCCTCCCATGCCCCACCCTCCCATGCCCCGCCCTCCCATGCTCCACCCTCCCATGCTCAACCCTCCCATGCCCCGCCCTCCTGACCCTGAGCGTTTGCAGCCGTACGTCGCACCCAGGGCGTCCAAGGGCACCAGTCCACGGGTGACTCTCACCCCTCACCAACTCGCTAGCCTTTTCCCGCACTGTTTGCCTTGCCTTTTAGCTGAAAATAAGCCATCGCTACCTGCCTTCCAACCTCCCAACCCAACCTCCCACGCCCAATCCACAGTTGCGCACCTTTCTGAAGCGCAGCGCGAACCAGGCGTCCACCGCGTAGATGGGCACCATGAGGAGGATGCGGATGACGTGCTTCTGCAGCCGCGGCTGCGTGTAGTACTCGGTGTGCATTGCAATCTGGGGAGGGCAGCGAAGGGGAGGGCAGGGGAGGTAGAGGCGTGGGCGCAGTGGGGGTGGCTGCAGAGAGCGGGCAGCGAGTAACCACGCGTAGGAGGGCGCGAGAGGAGCGTGGGAGAGGGGATGAGAGGGGTGGGGTGAGGGTAGGGTAGGGCCGATGAAGGCAAGGGCCGCGCCAGGAGCGGTTGCTGTGATTCCCAGGACTTGCTATTGAGACTTAGCACCCCAGGTGAGCCCGGCCCCAGGAGAGCCCCGGGCTTTCGCTCGCGAGAGCCAAGCCGACGCCCTGGCCCCACCTGGCACCACCAGCACCAGCATCCCTCGCCCTCGACCTGGCCCCCGCGTCCTCGCCGCGACCCTTCCATCCATCCGTCCGATGTTCCGGTCGGGTCGGCTTGGGCCCCGGCCGCCCGGACTGGCTCCCTGGGTCTCGACCCCGCTCCCTGGACCCTCCCTCGTGCGCCGCTAGCAGCGCCACCCCGTGAGCCCCGGCCTCACTCCGTACATGAGTATGTGCTGGATGGGCCTGCTGGGCATGGCCCCCAGGTGGGCCTGCCGGGCCTGCCCCCTTGGTGCATGGGTATGGGCTGAATGGGCCCGCTGGACCTGCCTCCCGCCCCCTTGCCGCCACCCATCCACCATTGCACACATCCGCCCGGTCGCGTGGGGTCGAGCGCCACCTCGTGCATGGCCATGTGCCCTTTCGGCCCCGGCTGGCTCCCTGAGCCTTGCTTGGCCTTGCTCCATGGCCCCTCCCTCGTGCGCCAGCAGCAGCGGCACCCGGTCCCCCAGATCGCGCCCCACCTCGTAGATGGATATGGGCATGGACAGGATGACGAATATGCCCCCGATGAACCAGGCTGCGCAGGGGCAGGCGGCAGGGGACAACGGGGCCGAGCGGATCAGGTCACAGACAGCGAAGAGCCGTGGGGACCGGCGGGGCGCAAAGCAGCCGGCTGCTGGATGGCATCCTGGAGGGAGGCAGCGGGCTGACGGGCCCTGGTTGCCCGTGCGGCAATTTCCTGCGCCCCTGCGTCCAACGCCCCTGTGCCGACTCGTCGCGCCACTGCTGCTAACAGCGCCCCAGTCGCAGCCCACCGCAGATGCGGCCGTTGTGCCCGTCCCCGGTGGAGACCACTCCCGTCCCGCAACTACCCTGGAGCGCTCCGCCCGCTCTGTCGCGGCTGCCGTGCCCTTCCCCACAAAACACTAGCGGCGCCACCACCAGTCCCCCGCCCTCGCCCTCGCCCTTCCCCCTGCAGCTGCATCGCAAGCCCCACCCCTGCTCCTGCTCCTCTTAGCGGTGCGTCCGACCTTGCCATGCCAGTGGCAGTGCCAGCATGCACCGCGTGTGCACCCGCCCCTGCCGCGCGGCACACCTACCCTATCGCAAGCACCCTGCCCCTGCCCGCTAGCCCGGTCTTGCCACCCTTGGTCCTTTGCCTGCCCTGAGATTAGGTCCACAACAACCCACCCCGCTCCTCTGCCGACACGCAGCAGGGATTATCTCCGTCCACCACCTGAACCCGGCCAGCCACTCCGCACCCACCCTGATAGTGCACGTCATACTCCTGCTTCTGGAACTCCCAGATGGTGAGCGGCAGCGCTATGAAGGTCAGCAGGCACAGCGTCCACCACAGCTGAGGGCGGCGGCGAGGGAGGAAAGGGGAGGGAGGGAGGATGTCGGGTGAGGGTGTGGGGTGCCAGGGGTGAGAGGGCAGCCGCTGCAGCGGCAGCGGAGGCAACGGCAGTGGGTGTGGAATGTGAATTAGGGAGGGGGTGAGCGCGGCGTGCGCCGTCGCGGGCAGCGGACGGAGCAGGGTGGCAGCATGCCGGCCGGCGGCCGCAGGTGAGTACGTCGGGCAACGTGCTAAGCACCTTGGCGAGCGGGACCGTCCGGCGGAGCAGGACCCCCCGGAGAGCAGGATCCCCCAGCGGAGCAGCGGAGAGGCGCCTAGGGGCTGCCCGTGGGAGCATCGGCCGTGAGCAGCAGTCCCTGGTGAGAGCCGGGCACCGGCGCCGAGGCCCCGCGGGTGGCGCCCCCAAGCGCGCAGGCGAGCAGCAAGCCCCCAAAGCCAAGATTTGTCGTGGCACCGTGGTGCAGGGCTCCGTAGAGAACTGGAAGTAGCTGCGCTGAGTTGCGGGTGAGGTGGTAGCGCTGGGCGCCTGAGATAAGGTGGCGGGGGCTGACGCGGGCGGCTGGGAGACTTGCCGACCGCTGTAGGGTTAACAGACTGCCGTCGAGACGCCGCGATTGCAAGGTGCTGTACATGTCGTCTTGACGCCGCTTGGCGCGTGTTCCCGCGAGCGGTGCAAGGGCTCATTTGCGCGCGCTTGGGTCTCAGGGACAACCCCAGCCTCGCCGCGAGTCCACAGCACGAGCGCCTCTCACCAGTCGAAAGTAGCGACGAAGAGGCCAGGCCATCGTGCCCTACTCGTCCGTGAAGAGCAGCCTTCCCACACTCGGGAAGAGCTCGCTGCGAGCGCTGCCTTGTTCGCCTAGGCGCCGTCAAATGACAGCATACCTAACGCAAAGCTAGCTGGCGCTAAAGGTCTCCGTGATGCAGCAACGTCCCGGCGCGCATGGTCCTGTCGGGGGGGTGCAAGCTAGCGAAAATAGCCGGCTATTGTGCCCTTGCTGGGTGAGTTATAGTTTGGTGTGACGCCGGTGTAGTGCCTATTGAGATGCGCGAACCCACACACACCTCCGACACGCAACACGCGACAGCTCCCCGCGCGCTTGGTCTGCCGAGCGGTAGCCCTGGAGCTACCCCTTGTCCTGAGCTGCTCTGTCAATCTTCCGCAGCCTGTGTGGGTCTCGTCCTGGTGAGAGCCTAGGGCGGCAGCTTCCAGTCGAGCAATCCCTAAGCCATCCATCGCCTTCCATCGATCGGCAAGTGGAGGAGCCTGCTCAGGCCCGCCGCACGCCCGAGGAGATTACACTATAGTTGGACTCCTTTCAAAGGCCGCAACGTTTGTGTGCAGCCCGTAGGCGGGGAAACGGAAATAAGCGCGAGAGCTACGCCGGGAAACACAGCGGGTAAGGGCGGGTAAACGTCCGGGTGACACGCCTCGCGTACACACAGAGCAAATAACCCGCTCAGGGTTGTGAGGACGACTCGCACACGAACAACAAGCCTTACATATCATTTGTGGTACTGGCCTGTGCTTGCGCGCGAACGTGCCCTAGCTTGCGCTGAACGCTAGTAACGAAAGTAATTCCATCCGTTGCATACCGCAACATACGCTCTACCATAGTTAAGTAGCAGCGGCAGCGCGGCCCAAGCCCTCGAAGCAACCGCGGCGTGTCGCACGCCGAGCGCCGCGGCCAGCATGCTGTCCGCACGTGGCGGTAACGTCGTCTTCGCGACGGGAACTGGTCAGCGCGAGGAGCTCGCCCCCGGGCAATCCGTCTTCAACGAGGTCGGTCGTCTCCCGGCCGGCCTCGCAGCGTACCGTGGAGACATCGAGGCGCTAGATGACCTCATAGCGACCGAGGTGAGCGCCAGGGGGAGGCCCGAAGCAGGCGGCCCGTCGTGAAAGGCGCTCGGGGTGTGGGGGTGGGCGGCATCGCCTCTCGGCACCCTTGCATGCTCCTACCCACGCAACCCAACCTTCGCAGAACAACCTGCACGCCGAGGCAGCAGACCTGCACAAGGAGACGCCGCTCCACATCGCTGCCATGTACGGCCAGTTTGACGTGGTCAAGGTACGGCGCTGGGCGACCCCGACACACGTACTCTATTTCGGCCCTACACTTTGAACACACATTCCCCCGCCACCCCACCCCAATCCCCTCCACCCAACCCTCCGACCAACCCAGCTGACCCCTCCACATCCCACCTTTTCCCACATCTGCCGCCACCCCCTGCCTCAACCCCACCCCCACCCCACCCCCTTGCGCCCCCTCCCGCCCGCTGCAGTTCCTGGTCCGCGAGCACAACGTGGCCGTTGACCCGGTCAACTGGGAGGGCTGGACGCCCTTCCTGTGCGCCATCAGCAGGTCGCACATCGAGATCGCCGACTTCCTGGTGCGCAGCCGCGGCACCTGCGGCGCCCGCAGGCAACCGCACCGCATGCCGCGCATCGCTCCTACGTGCCCACCCAGGCCCGCCACCCTACACCGCTCGTCCCTGTCCGCCCGTCCCTGCGCGCCCTGCTGCGGCTCGAGGCCAGGCCCGGGCCATGCCGGGCCGCGCCATCGGCCACCCTGCCTCCCGTGCCCTCTTGTTTGCCCTGCCTCCACCAGCTCCCGGCCGGGCCGCGCCGCTTCGCCAGGTCACCTGCCCGTCACCTCCCTGCCCCCTCAACCGCCATGCCCCTCCGCTCTTCCCCCACACCACCGCCGCAGCTGCGCAACGCCGCGGCGCTGCACTACACCACCCCCACCGGCATGAGCGCCATGCACATCGCCGCATGGTTCGGCCAGCGCGACGCCATCGAGTACCTGCTGCAGGTAGGCCCCCGGGGGTCGGGCGGTCGCTGCGGCCGCATATACACCATGCACCCACGCACGCTCGTGTCGCGAGTGCCGGCGTGCTGCACGCGCACTGCGTCGCCTAGCGTGCGAAGGCATCCGCATGCGCTGTTGCGGCTGGCGGCTTTACAGATGTGCAGGTGCCGTGGCCCATGGGGAAGGTCAGAGCACGAGTCGGCTTGGGTCCTTCTCAACCCTGCTGCTCTGCCTGCCGCCCCTCCCGCCTCGGCCGCCCCCGTTCGCCTCAATCCCTGCTGCAGAAGCGCGCCCACCTGCACAAGGACAACATGTACGGCATCCCGCCCATGGGCATGGCGCGGCCGGGGCCCATAAAGCGCATGATGTGAGCCGCCAGCGTCCAGCGGTTAGGGGCGGGTGGGAGGAGAGGGGTGCGCACCGGGGGCGAGAGGGGGCACCAGGAGGCGCCCGGGAGGAAGGGAGGCCTGGGCCGCGAGGTCCGGCGGGAGCCCGGGGCCACAGGCTTACGCGAGCACCCTGAGTCCCCTCCGTGGTCGCCTCTCCGCACCCTGACACTAGCACATGACGCGTGCCCTGCCTCCCGCGTGTGCGCAGGTTCAACGCCCAGGAGCAGCTGGACGAGGACTGAGCGGCCGGGGAGGGGGGGAAGCTTGGCCGGGGCGGCGACCGAGGCGGCGGCCGGGACGGCGGCCGGGGCGGCGGCGACCGGGGCGAGACTGCCGGTGACGAGGCGCGGCGAGCAGGGGGATGCGTGCAATCGGGCGCCAGGGTGCGGCTGCAGGGGCTGCGGCGCAGGCAAGCGTGTGGCATGGGGCACACGTGGGCTCCGTGGCTACCTGGATCTTGATTGAAGGGCCCGCGCCGCAGAGAGGCATAGCGTCTGGGAGGTTTTGTGTGCAGGCGAGCGAGGCGGGTTGTGGCCGGCGGGTTTCGAGGCGCCTGTGATACGGCGCTGTCGTTTGGTTGGTCTGGGAAAGCGGTGGCAGCAGGGTTAGGAATGCAGCTGCGCGGTGTGGCAGCGGGCCAGCGGCCTGTGTTGGGACTTGAGCGGACTCGAGCTAGGCCATCGCTGGGGCTGGGGCTCAGGCCCGGGGCGCATGGCGTATGACAGCAGGATGGTGGCTGCAATGTAATGCAGCGGGAACTGGCTTGGCGCCAGAGGTGTAGGGCTGGGGGCGCGAGCACCATTCGCTGCGGCTTTGGCAGAGCCGTGTGGGTAGGCTATGCCATGAGTTGTTCATGGTGAGCAGCTGGGCACTGAGCAGCATGGACTACCGCCTGGCTTCCGTTACAAGTGTTCGCGACGTTCCGGCCGACACGGCCCCACGACTCGGTGGGGATATTGTGTGAACATAATGATGAGGGCAGGGCTCTAGGCCCCACAGACGGCGCTGGAGGCCCATCTACCCCTGACAGCGCCCCATCTCTGCCGGCGCGCAGCGTCCAGCGCGCTCTCGTCGCAACAACACAGGTCACGACTGCAACCTTGCAGGCCGCCGCTGCTGCCTCGCCGTCGCGTCTCGCAGGCCACATACC
The DNA here is from genome assembly GCA_001662425.1 of Chlamydomonas sphaeroides. Taxonomy (NCBI): domain Eukaryota; kingdom Viridiplantae; phylum Chlorophyta; class Chlorophyceae; order Chlamydomonadales; family Chlamydomonadaceae; genus Chlamydomonas; species Chlamydomonas sphaeroides. The sequence goes on from BDDC01000328.1 coordinate 62,515, forward strand.
GACGGCGCTCACCGCCGTCAACCCATCCACCCATCCGGCCGAATCCTAGCCTAACCTCGTCCTCGGCAGCCGGGAGCAGCCCCATTTTTATTCGGCGGCACGACGGGGCGGCACCACCAACTTCCGCATACGCCGTTAAAGCAGCCCCGAGGCCGCAACATGCGCCCTCGGCGGCCGTTCATGCGGTTGTGCCCCCATGGTCCGCCAGGGTGACTCACACCTGCCTGTCTGGATCCCCTGCCTGGATGACTTTCTTTCTCGCTATGCGCGGGAGCACGAGCACTCGTGACACGAAACCCACCGTCACCCCGTCGCCACCTCCGCTGGCCCCAGGGACGCGCGGCTGGGAGCCTAAGACACGTAAAACGGGACAGTTTGAGTCGGAAATGCTGCTGAAGCCCATGACCGCCACCCACCTACAGGTACCACCTTTCGTTGTCGATCTGGGCCATGGACGTGTTCCCCTCACTCCCCCTCGAATCCCGTCGCACCCCACACACCACACGGCAGCTGCCTCGGCACGCCAGGCATGGAGCGCTCGAGGCCCCTGCTGCCCGCTCATCGCACGGCCTCGGCTGCGCGAGGGACCAACGTGGCCCCGGCCCCGGCAGCTGCCGCGCTTGGCTCGGGCCTACACGCCCGCGAGCCTAGTGCTCACTCTCCGTAAGCCCCGGGCAATTGGCCTCGAGATCCTGCGGGGGCGGGGAGGTGTGCATCGCATTAAGATCCAATGCAATTTGCACCGCACGCTGCCACGCCAACGCAGCCCCCGCAGCAACGGACGACTGGTCCCGCAGCCCCCGGGGAGCTCACGTTTGCGCTCTCAAACTGGCAGCCGCAGTAGTAGCAGTAGCGGTGCCGCTCACGCAGCAGCCGCAGCAGCACCTCGAGCTGCTGCGGCAGCGACGGGCCCGGGTCCGCGGCCGCCGCCGTCGCCCCGATGCCGCCGGGCCCCCTCGCCGGAGCGCTTGCACAGTTCGGTGCCGCCGCAGCCGCAGCAGTGACCGCGTCGCCGTCGCCAGAGCCGGTCAGGGGGCCCTGGGACGCCGCCCGCGGCTCGGGTTCACGATCCGGGTCGCCGCTGCCCCCGCAGCCGCTGCTGCCGCTGCCGGTCTGAGGCAGCTCTGTCGGCGCCGCTGGCTCCGGCTCGGCGGCGGGCTCCGGCGTCGGCGGCGTCTCGCTGAAGGAGCGCCCCCCGCCGTCGCCGCCGGGGCCGGGCCCCCGCCCCTGCACCGGCAGCGACAGGCCCCGCGCTAGGCCGCCGCGCCGCCCCTCCGCCTCCTCCTCCTCCAGCATAGCCACCACCGCCGGCATGGTCGGTAGCAGCGCCTGCAGTACAGGACTGCGCACGCAGCTCGCCACGTGCGCGACGGCCGCCGCCGACTGCGCCGGCTGCTCGGCGGCGGCGCCGACGGCCGTCATGCTGAGCGCGGCGCCTGCGCGCTCGGCGGCTTCCTCTAGCTGCTCGGCCGCTCGCCAGGCGCCGCGCAGGTGGCGGACGGCCTGTCGCGCGGTGAAGTCGCGGCGGTGGGCTGCTTGGAAGTCGCGCTGCGAGTCGGCCGCGAAGCGCGCGCGCTTGGCGCGGTCTTGCTGCTCCTGCAGCGCGACGGCCGGGCGAAAAGGTTAGGTTCGGTACAGAAGTTGCAATGCAGCCGGCTGGGAAGTGGGGCGCTCACCAGCTCCAGCCGTGCTTGCCGCTCGCGGCGCCGCTGCTCGTCGACGCCAAGCCCCCCGCGCCCCGGCTTGAGGTCGACAGGAAGCGGCTCCGCGCGCCCTTGGCCGCCAGGTCCTACGATTTGGGCCAAATGGGCCGAGGACAGCGCGGCGGGAGGGAAGGGGTCGGTGTGGGGTTGCTCGCGGGTCCGGTGTCGGGGGCGTCCGACACCGAGGAACGAGCGGTCGCCGCGCGCGTCCTGCAAACTTGCATCCGACATTGCGACCGCGCCTCGTAAGGGTGTCGCTGGTCAATCAGAACAATTTGCGGGGTTCCGGGCGCGCTGTCGTGCTTACCCAGGCCCTTGCCATCCCGAAATCCCATTTTCCGTAGGAGCTCGTAGCCCTTCCCGGCCGCAATGGGCATTGCAAGTCCTTGATTACGGCGCTGTGCTGCAGAGATTGGCTGCTTGAGGGAAAGCTGGCTACGCTGCCGCCTATTCTGCGCTTCCGCCTCTGCCTCATATGTATCCAGCAGACGCTCCAATTCATCGGTCTCGCTGTCGCTCAGCGTCGCTGACATCGTCGTCTGGTGAGTTTGGCGCGATTCTCGGAAGCGACATGCGGAAGCTGCTTCCACCTTTACGGCGGATTTTGTGCTCCTATCAATTGTCTTCTGTAAACGGGTGTACTCCACATGCGTGCCGCTGCATGTTGTCGATGGGTGAGATCCGACACATTGTGCTTGGTGTCCCGGAACAGTGAGGTTCCCGCCCTTCCCCCTGCCGGCCCCCCAAAACCCGTCACGCTCCAGCAGGACGCTGCACACGAGCGGTCGGGCATCCGAGGCCATCATATCGCAGACAGGTGCGTGCTGGTACGTAGGCAGCGTTGGCGCCAGCGGCTCTCACAGGATTGACCTCGAGCCAGCTGCACCTCGTGACGGCATTGGACCAGACCCAGAAGGCGAGGACGACGCGAGCGGGCTGAATTGGTGCTCATGTTGTACCCGTTGCCTCTAGAGACCAGCATCAGAGCTACTGTGGGTCGGGGCTGATGTGGGTCAAGGGCCCATGTGCCTGGCTGGCGCCTGGGCCGCAGGCATGTGCCTGTGCTGATGTGCGTGAGCTTAACGGCCCCTAGGCTGCTGGAACTCGGCGGTTGTGATTGCAGGCCCACCCGACTTCCTGCGGCAGAGGATTTGAAAGCTGCGAGGCCCGCCGAGGCCCAAGCGTCAAGCTGGAGCCGTTATGGGGCTGCCGTACTCGCTCGGAAACTTGTCGCTCCTGCACAGCAGACCTGTAACGCGACCCTCTGTTGGCCTCGCTTTATTTAAAGCATAGATATGTACCTGTCATTGCGCACAGAAGTCGCCGCAGTGGATTGCAGTCGTCGTGCCGTTATCGTCGTACAACAGGGTACAGCAGAGCGCTGGCAGGCTCCCCAGCGCCAACCAGAAAAAGGAATCCGCGAAAGGCAGCACGGTCACCAACAAACGCCAACACCACCCCGCAACCTGCCCTCCGCCCCTCCGGCAAGCACGCGCCATCTCGCCGCCCCCCACACCGGCCCTCTCTCCGGCCTGCGCCCCAACCACCAGCCCACCCCCACCTCGCCTCCCCCGCTCCCCCCCCCTGCAGCACGCCGCTGTCCCCCCACCCCCACCCGTCCATCCCCGTTCTACCTTCGCCAGCCTTCGGCTTCGCGCCTGCTCAGCCCCTCCCCTTCCCCGTGCCCCCTTTCCCCTCCTCTCCCTCCGGCCCTCAGCCCAGCCAGTTCTGCGTCTTGGCGTCGCCCTGCGCGCCCACCTTGCCGCGCGTGCTGACCTTGGCGCGGCTCCAGTCCGCCCTCGCGCGCTCAAAAGAGGTGGTGTCGCGGTTTAGCTCTTTGGCGCTGGGGCCATTGGCGCGGCTCTGGCGGGCGGCACGCACGAAACGCACCATTTCGTCGATGGCCAGCTGCGCGGGGGTGGCGGGGAACGGGCGGTATAGTGTAGGGATGGTGAGCGTGCAAGCGCAAGCCCGTGAGGCAAAGTGAGACGGAAACGGCGAACAACCTCGTCGATGGCCAGTTGCACGGGTAGGGGCAGGGGTAGGGGACACAAGGAAGGGCAGCGGGGCAGCTGGCCAGCAGGTGTGCTGCCTTGCGAAGGGAGCGCCAGCGGACGGGGGCCGTTGGGGAGGGGAAGCGGTGCAGTGCGGGGTTGGGGGGAGCATGGGGGAGAACAGAAGGGGAGGGACAGCAGGGCGCGGGTGGCGCGTGGGGGCCAGGGCGCCCGGTCAAGCGCAGCATCCAGCGCAGCGTGAGTCCGCCGCATGGGAGAGCGGGTCGGGCAGGGCCAGCAGCGGGCAGAGGGCTGAAGTGGCGGGTTTGAGGTGCTGCATCCGGCAGGCGTGTCAGCCACACGGAGCCCGGCTCCCAACCCCAGTTGCCTGCCGGTCCGCCCACACCTTCTGCCGCTGCCGCCCTGGCCTCCTCTTCTGCTGAGCGCCGCGCCCCAGTGCACGCCACGCCGCTGCCCCTTGACTGCTATCCACCCCCACCTCTGGCCGGCCCCAGCCCAGGGCCCCGCCAGCTGCTCCTGCTTCTCCTGCTCCTGCTTCCCCAGGCTAACCCCACCTGCTGATCCCCCGTGAACCGCTCGCGGTGCTTGTTGTAGTGCTCCACCAGCAGCTCGACGCTGGTGCGAGCCCACGTCGTCTTGTGCAGCGCCCGCGAGGTGATAAGGCACTCCAGCAGCGCGCCCCGCCGCATCACGCGGCACTGCGCCGGGGTCCACACGCCGCCCGCTGCACCGCCCGAGCCCGAGTCCGAGCCGCCGGCGGCAGCAGCCCGGCTGGGGCCTGAGGTCGAGGGCGCGCCGGGCGGCGGCGGCGGTGGCGGCGGGGGTGGCGGCTCCCCGGAGGCGTCGGCGTCCGTCCCCGGCTTTGTGCGGGGAGCCGCGCCGCTGCCGCTTGCGCCGGCGGCGCCGCGGGCTGCGGCCTCCTCGTCGGCGTCGCCCTCGTCGTCGCTGCTGCCCGCCTGGGCCAGCGCCAGCTCCGCGGCCGCCTCCTCGTCCTCCTCGGTGGCTGGCGGCAGCGCCTCCACCAGCTCCTTGATGCGCGCTAGCACCTGGGCCGGGGGAGAGGGGGAGGAGGGGCGCAGTGCAGCGTGGGCTGGGCTCACACGCTCAACCTTTCTACCGGCAGCGAGCAAGGCGTGGCGAGGCCAGCAGCCTCGGTTGGTAGGTGGCGCCAGCAGAAAGGCGCACGGGCTGCCGCTGGGCGGCGGCCATCGGCGGATGCAGGTCGCGCATCAACCCCGCCATGCCCACCGCACCGCTCAAACCCACCATGCTGTGACGCACCCTGCTGTGGCCTGGCTGGCCGGGTGGCCTGACGCCAAAGCCCTTGTGCCACTCTCCCCGCGCCGAACACACATAGCACGTTTGCCTCGTGGGCCGCAAACCCGCGCACGACAACCCATCAAACTGGGCGCGCCGCAGACGTGCCCCCCGCCGTAGGCAACCCCGCGCTGCAGACAGCTCCTCTGCCGCTGCAGACAACTCCTCTGCCGCTACAGACAACTCCTCTGCCGCCGCAGATACCCCCCCGCCCCCGCGCCGCACCTTGTTAAACACGAACGAGTCATCGGTGTGCATCTCGTTCTGCGTGAAGCCCACCAGGCGGTACACCTCGATCTGCGCCCGCTGGGGCGCGCTGAACAGCTCGGCGCCGGCCTCGGCCTCGGCCGCCGCCGCTTTGTCCAGGCTGTGGATGAGCCGCATGAAGTCGCGGCGCAGACCCGGCTCCGAGGCGTTGTCGAAGTCGGCAAAGGCTGCCTGGGAGGTGCGATGGGAGGAGAGCATGGGAGGCGAGGGAGGGACAGCATAAGAGTCCCGTTGCAGGCCCGCCCCGGCCTGAGCGGGCGAGGTTCGGGGCAGGCCGTGGGAGGGGGTGGAGAGCAGGGCTGGTGGTGGGTGCGCCAGTCGGCCAGTGGGCTTGAGGACGGGGCGCTGGGCTGGGCGCAGAGCGCCTGACGTCGATGGCGTCTATCGGCTACGCCTGGTCCTGGGGGCTAACTGGGCACCTGTCAAGCTGGCTGCTGCCCATCAGGCCGAGAAATCCCCGCCTGAGCACCGCTGTGACAACGCGGCCTAACACTCCGCCCCTGGGCGCTGGCTGGTTATTAGCAAAGTTTGATACAAGGGTCACCACCCTGGCCCTGAGCCCCGAGCCAGCAGATTGCCCGACACCCATCCCAGCTCCTGCTGCAGCCGCAGGCCCGCGGCCCGCGACCAGAGGTCCGCAGCGCACCTTGACAACGCCAAACAGCTGGTCGCGGTGCTGCCGCCCCGCCGCGCCCGAGTCGAGCAGCTGCCGCAACAGGCCGGCGGCCTTGATGAACTTGTCGGGGTTGCCGATGTGGGAGGCGATGCGGGTCAACGCCGCCGACACCTGCGGATGGTGGGAAGGGAGTGAGGCGGGCGGTTGGCGGAGCGCCGCGGCTTGCCAGACCGGCAGGTCAGCGGCACGGTAGCTACAAGCAGCAGGCGTCATGTGGCTATGTGCTAGCTATGTGATTCGCCTTGTAGGGCCGCGGCAGCAGCCCTCAGGGCGGTCGTACTGGCGCCAGCGGGCAGCGGCGGCGTCGAGGGTGCTGCCCTCGCGGGATTGCCGAATGGGTGGATACCGTCAGTGGCCGCGGGGCCGTGGGCGTGGCGCTGCGTCGGCCGCCGCTGTCGGCGCGCCGGACCAGGGCGCGAATCTAGGCGCCATGCGGCTCTTTTTGCAGTTGCGGGGAGCTGGTGACCTTGACGCGGACCCAACTGGGGAACGTGCGTGCCGCAGGGGCCGAGGACACGCCACTGCGCTGCCGCCGGCAGGCGCCAGAGCTCCCAGGGCACGCGTGGCTGCCAATGCCCAAGCATAACCCCTGCACCCTAGGCCAAGCGGCTTCCCGGCACTGCCTAGAAGCCTGCTGCAGGCTTGCCCCGCTGGCCACCATGGCCATGTGCCCATCCATCAGCGCACAACCGCTGGAGCGCACCTGTTGCTGTGACAAGCCGCCACCTGCACCCCCACTGCCGCCAGCGTCGCCATCCGTGCGTCTCCGCTTGGCATCGGGGCCTTCGCTCCCCGACCGCTGCTGCTCCTGCTGCTCCTCTTCTTGCTTCGTTTGGTAAAGAGCTACAACGTCGGGTTCGCGCACGGGTGCTGGCTTGTACTCGCGCGCAAGGTCAGGCCCGTCTTTTTTGTCCTCCTTCTTGGGTGCTGGCAGGTCGCCGAAGAGCGACATTCTGCTGTCTTATATACAATGTAATGCGTACAAGCAAAATAAGCGTGTGGCCCTTTCTTCTTCGATCCACGACTTGACACGGAAGGACAACAACGGACAGCCGAAGCCCTGCCGACCGCCAAGCTTCTAACAAACTAGCAATGACACAACACGGCTACTGTAAACGTGGATACATCGCCCGGCGCTCGGCGCTCGGCATATTGTGGGCATTGGCAGCTGCAGCATCGGCAGCTGCAGCACTGGCAGCCGGCAACGCCCGCGGGTACGCTCGCCCCTGTTGCGCCGCGGGCTTCCACAACGGCGTTGCACGGATTGCGGACGCACCAACAGTTGTCAGCCGTGCCGCCCCTAACTTCCCATCCCCCACGCCTCCTGCGTCCAGGCCCGGCTGCAAGCCGCCGCAGCTGGATGAGGCGCACCTGGGAGACGCGGGCTGCAAGCGCCACGGCTTTGTGTGCGTCGACCAGGGCACGCTGGTGCGACACGCGCTCTCTCGCGAGCACCCGTGGCGCTAGCTCCTTGCACCGGGACTCCCCAGCCACAGCAGCAGCACGACACACGCCAGGCGCGTCTCACCCCCCAGCCCCCCGCACACACACGCGCCCCTCCCCCGCCGGCAGGTCTTCTTCCACCCGGCCTACCAGCCCGAGAACCCCTGGCGGCTGCCGCTGCCGCTGATGGAGCTGAGCGACCATTTCAGCTGGCCCGTGCACCAGGTGTGGCTGAGAGCGCATGTGCGCCAAACAAAGAGAAAGTGTGCGAAGGTAGCGATGCTATGCTGGCGTCTTCGCACGTGGCGTTGGTGCGCAAGTCCTGGACGCGCCAAACGGCAAGCCGGTGTTGCCTTGTTCTTCTGAGCGGCACTGACTTCTCTCTCCTATCACAGCAAGCGCCTGGGACGGGCACAGGAGGCGCGTGTGTGCTTGGGGGCGCAGCGCTGCGCCGTGCCGCTCACCTGCCCATGCGACGGCCCCAGCCTCGCTGCACACGTACACAGCAACCCTGCCGCCCCTCCCCTGTCAGGACACCAACCTGGACGTCTTCAAGCAGAGCTCCCGCCTGTCGGGCCAGGCCGCGGCGGTGCCGGTGCGGCCTGCCAGCGCCGCAGAGCCGTCGCCCGACCTGCAGGTGCGGCCTGTGGGGGTGGGGCGGCTGGTGCTGGCGGCGGGTTGGGCGGGCCGTAAAGCAGCCAGGGCCGCCTGTGCGATCGGTGACCCAGGCAGCCGAGGGCACGGCACAGGGCACGGCACGGGGCTACGACAGGGCCACTACGAGCCACTACGAGCTGCGCAGCCCTGTCACAGCAGCCACGCTCAGCGCATCCCCTCGGCGCGCGCCGTGCGCCGTGCGCTGTGCGGGCGCCTGCCGCAGCGCCCACCCATGGACGCTCTGTGTGCCTGCCGTCCGCGGGCCCCTGCGCCTGCCTGTCCTGCCGCCTACGCCCATTCGCCCTTGCCACGACCCTCAGGACCCCGCGTTCAGCGAGTGCGAGCTGCCGGTGCTGCTGGCGCCCAACTGTGGGTGCCGCCCGGCGCCGCCGCTGGGGCACCCTCTCCTACCCCGCAGTGCATCCCTCGAGTGTCGCCACGGGGCGCCCCACTAGCGCAGCGTGCAAGCGCGTCCGTAGCTCCGCACCTGTGCGCGCCGCTCGGCACCATGCTCTCGTACACGGTGCGGTGACGTGAGTGTGCCGTACTACCCTGTGCCGTACTGCCGTGCAGGGATGTACAACATGGCCGAGTTCACGGCGCACACGGTGGCGCCCATCATGGCGATGCGCCAGGGCGGCCTGTTCGGTGCGAGGCCGTTGGCCGGCGCGTCACGGGGCCGCACGCCGCGCCCCACTCCTGGCACCACCCCTGCATCAAGCCCCGCCAGCAGCTCAGATGGGCCACAGATGGGCGCACGCGGGCCGCTCGCTGACAGACATGCCTCCTCGACCGGCCCCGGCCCTCTCGCCCCGGCCCTCAGACGGCAACGTGACCCTGGTCCTCATCACACCCTACGGCCTCTCGCTGCGCGCCTTCCACGCCGCGCTGCTGGCGCCCCACAGCGCCAAACCCCCGACCACCCTCGCGGAGCTGGGCCAGCGGCCGCAACAACCGGCCGCCGGAGCTGCCGGCGCTGATCCCTCCGCCGCGCCCTCCGGTGGGCGCTGCTTCAAGGACCTCCTGTTTTGCAGGCCGCGGTCAGCTGAGAGGTTCATCGTTCCAGCCGGCCAGGCGGCGGTGGAGCGCATGCTGCGCAGCCCCGCCGCCGCCGCCGCCTCTCCCGCCGCAGCTGCCGCGACAGGCGCGGGCCCGGATGGGTCAACCGCCGGCCCCGCGCTTACGCAGCGCCTACTGCCGTACAACCCGTTAAACTTCACCGACGGCGCCGCCGCGGACCTGGAGCGCTTCGCCGCCGAGCGCCTGCCGCCTGCCGCCGCCGCCAGCGACGCCGCGACGCCGCGGCCCGCGCTCGCTGGGGAGCCGGCTCCGGCTGCCGCAGCGGCTGCTACTGCGCCTCCCTCCTGGTCCAACGCCACGCTGCGGGTGCTCATTGAGTCCCGCTCGGGTGAGGCCGCGGCGCGGCCGCCCTGCCCTTCCTTTTCCCGTAGCCCAGCCACGCAGAGCGGCGTTCGCGCCACAGCACTCCCCAGTGCGGCGCAGGTCCTGGCCGTTCCCCGCCTCCCACGCCGCCGCCGCCGACGGCCGTGCCCTGCCAGCCGCCAGCCTTGCCAGCTGCCGTACGGCAGCATGCGGGCTGCTGCAGTACCGCATGCATGACCTGCGGGGATGGCCGTGTGTTCTTGTGTGCCCCGTCAGGTCCCGTGCGCAACATCCTCACCCTGGCCCAGCTGCTGGAGGCGTGCGAGCGGCTGCGGCAGGTGGGCGGGTGGGTGGGTG
>BDDC01000329.1:0-30678 GCA_001662425.1 Chlamydomonas sphaeroides
GGGGGCATACTTGTCATTGCTCGTGTCTTGGGGGTCTTTGATGGCTGCGCAGCATGCGCGGTGAGGCCGCAGTGTTGTCAGGCCCTGGAACGTGGGTCCGGTACTCCGGCTTTTGGGGGCGAGTCATGCGCCCATGCGCAGCTGGGACAGGTTTGGTTGGCTGTGTAGTGAGGGGCCCGCGAGTGCGGCGGCCCTGGGCTGGGGGGGGGTGCGGTTGCGGTTGGGTGCCTGTGAGGCAGGTGCCACACCATATGTATACACAACTTACCGCCTACTACGTACAGCCCGAGCAGCGCGCTTCGTTGCGTGCGAGGTCGGGACCCGGGCGAGCGATGGGGACGGGCGCCAGGGCGTGTACCGTGTATGTAGGCGGCTTCATGCTTCTGCAGGGCCGCCCTCTGTCAGTCCGCCCTGCCCTGGGCCTCAGTCGTGACATACCGTCACGCCGCCATTTGTCTCTCGGCCGTCCAAGACGCTTGGCTACTCTGCAAGACGCCTTTCACGTCGGTAGGCTTGCACAAAGGCCGCCTGGCTTGATGCAGCGCTAGGCTGCACACCATGTTTCCAACCGCCCAACCACGACATTCGCCCTCCAAATCCTGGGGCGGGTTGTGGCAAGGTATGAGCCACGGGTGCCACCGTGAGGCACCTGCCGCCACCTGCAGCAGCGCTGCCGCTGCCGACTGTCATCATGCGCTGCCGGCTGCAGGGAAAGGCACTATGCTGTTCAGATAGTCCCTTGCAGGATGGCTTTGGGGGAAGGGGACGTCGGTTCTATCGCGCAACCAGGGAAAGGCTTCGTGGCAACAGGTCCGCGCAGCTCCGTTCGGGGCCCAAACGTGGCCCTGTTCGCAACCTGCGCCCCACGGGTCGGGACCTCTCTAGAATAGCGCGAAACCCGCTCCCCTGCGCGCCTGTGTTGCACTAAAGGATACGTGTACATGCACTCGTCACGCGTTTCATCTGCCGTCCAAGGCAAGCGATGCGCATTCTTTCACCACCTCGACGTCCATCAAGGTGTCGCTTCTTGTGCATCTACCCGCAAGCGACTCACACAAGGGCTCGTAACCTGCGCTGCCATAACCAATTCAACAAGAAGACCGAGCTGTGCGCGCCGGTCTAAACGAAGTTGTCGCTTGCAGTGTTTCCAGCTATCACGAGCCCCTTGGGGGCGTCTCGGACCCTCTTACTGCTTTAGGGGAGCCATGGTTAAGGAGGTAGGCTGCGGTGACGGGCGGCAAACAACATGTTTGGCGGCAACCTAAGCCAGCAGCGCAGCCGTGCACCCTTGCTGTGGTCTGGATTGAATGGCCTCTGCAAGTTTGAGTCTCTCCCGCGCGTTGTTGCGACCACAAGGGCTTTCGATTGTCCACGGCATAGTGACCGTCGCGGCAGACCAACGCCCGAGCTTCCTCTGCGTGCTCATCCGGCAGGTTCATTTCTCGCGTGACAGCCTCTTTACGAGGAGCGCGTCGGGGCCGCTGCGTGCACAAGCGGCGCATGCCGACGACGACTCGCAGCCCAGCACGTCGGGGCAGGGCGCTAAGAGCTTCACTTATGGCTCGCGTTCTCGGAGGTCTTCTGGCGTGCAGGACAGCGGCCCCGATGCGGAGGAGCTCTTCGCCCTTCTGTAAGTCCACCAGGCTGCGGCAGCCGCAGTGAGAAGGGCACAGCACGTTGTCGCTTCTGGGATGCCCGCATGGGTAGAGCTTGCTGGGTGCAGTTCGGTTGCAGGGCGCTTACCCCACCTCTACCCCACCACAGGCAAGTCGCGGACGGGACGGGGACGTCGCCCCGCCTGCTCAAGCTTATTACCAGCGTGCTAGAATCTAACGTCGAAAAGAATGAGCTGCAGGAGCGGCTGACGTGCAGTACGGTAAGCCGGGAGCCCGCACGCCCCCGCCGCCAGCGTCAGCGGACTAGTGCCGGTACCAGCTCCGTGCTGTGGCCGCGCCTTCAACAACACATCCATCCGTCCCAACGCAGGTCGGCTCGCAGCACATGATGCCGACGGGAAAGCTGACGGTCTTCCACGGGCTGCGGCCGCCGCCCATCGGGCTGCAGTCGTACCTGGAGCGCGTCGCCAAGTTCACGAAGTGCAGCCCCGTGTGCTTCATTATGGCCCTTGTGTACATGGACATGCTCGGACAGGTGCGCTGGCTGCCGCACGGGCATTTAGGTGCCACACCAGTAAAACCTACATGGCCTTCGCACGCTACCGGCGACAGCTGACAACACAGCCCTGATCCCCAACTCCGCGGCCGTGCCCCCCCATCCTCTTCCCACGTGCAGCGAGATCCGGACATGCTCCCCACGCCGCTCAACGTGCACCGCCTAATCATCAGCGGCGTGCTGCTGGCCGCCAAGCTGACGGACGACCACTACTTCAACAACGCCTTCTACGGCAGGGTGAGTGACCGCCTACGCGCCCCTTGCCGGAAACACACGACGCACTGCCCTTGACCGCGGCCCGCATATGGCGCGAGCGGTCCCCGCCACCGCGCAGCCCGCAACATGCCCAGTCCCAAACTTGTGCCCCGGTGGTGCCTCTCACCCATGGCTCTGCCTCTCGCCGCGCAGGTGGGCGGCGTGAGCGCGCAGGAGATCAACCGGCTGGAGCTGGAGCTGCTGCGGCTGCTGGACTACAAGATGCACGTGCCGGCGGAGGAGGTGCGCTGCGTGCTGCGCCAGCTGCTGGCGGGACGCCTGGTCATCGGCCAGGGCGAGGTGAGGACGCACCGGGACGCGACTTGCGACCTAGCGGGCTAGGCCAGGGCTGCGAGAGCGGCACAGCGGCAGCAGGGCGGGGCGCTATGTGGCTTTGTCGGCGCATGACCCGCCTGTGCACTCTTGTTGTCGTGCCTGCGTTTGCCGGCAGGGCTGGGGCGCGGCGCTGGGGCGCAAGCGGCGGTCCCAGTCGGGACACAGCCAGAGCAGCGAGAAGCGCTCCTCGCAGCGCCGCAGCAGCATCGACTCGTCTGTGGGCGGTGCGTCAGCCTCGGTGTCGGTGTCGGCCACGCCGTCGGCCACGCAGAGCCTGTACTATGACGACGACGACGACGATGAGGATGACGAGACGACGGCCGAGCAGCGCCGGCGGTAGCCTTGCAGCTCATAGCAGCCAGGGGTTGAGCGGAGCGGAGTGCAGCGGACTGGAGCGGAGCGGAGGGGGTGGGGTTGGCGGCTGCCGGCTGCCATAGGCTGCAGTGTGCGTCCAGTGGCGGTGGTAAGGCCGCGGCAACGTGGGCCGCGGACGAGGGCTTGGGGGCGGAGCGGGTGTCGGGGGCTGGCTGGCATGCCGGCCCCTTGTGCTGACGACCAGGCAGGCGAGTCCGCCGGCTGCGGACCATTGACGATGGCGTGACGGGCCAGCGCCGCTGAAGGGCGGCGCGCGGCATAGGACATGGAGCTTCTGACCCGCGGGACAGCCGCAGAACTCGTGCCAAGGATGCACATGACTGCTCACGGCACCCTGAACGATGTGCAAGCATGCCCCCAGCGGGACATGGTCACGAAGGCGCATCCAGCTACGGTACGACTCGGCGGCGAGAGCCCGCCCGGCATGGCCGCGCACACTCGCGGCGCCAGCTTTTGGTTGTGCGTGTTTTGGCGACGGCATGGTATGCCGGGTTGAGTTATGGCGGAGGCCGGACAGGCGTGCCCTGAGGGTAGGGCGGCGGTGGGAGGCAGAGGACCATGCGTGTTGTGTGCGGGAACGGATGCGAAAACGGGTACCCGCACGAAATCGTGGCCAACCCCGGCTGAGGGCCGCCATTGAAGCAGTGGAGCGGCTCAAGCCCTGCGCGACTTGTGTCTTGTCTTTGACGGTTATGTCGGTTGTCGGACTTTGCGGGCTTTGCGTCGCTGGGCGTGGGGCCGGTCGGCCTTGGAACTCATTTACCCTGCCGCTTCTGGCGGGGTGTCCCTTGTGCTTCCTCAATCTCTCTCTGTGTCCTTCTTTCTTCTTTCTTTGCTGATGCCGATGTAGAGCTTTGCGGTCGTGCGGGGCAGCGTATAGGTCCGTCGTGGAGGGTGGTGGGATGCTGCTTTGTGCGCGTCTCTGACGGGAGTGTGGCAGAGTCTCGAGCGCCGCAGGAGTGAGGGCCATGTGAAGGGTACCTTCGAGCAGCGACACCCAATTCTCTGAGCTTGAACGCTTCTTAGCACTGGGCCCCTGTGCCGGGGCGCGGTTCAGCGCTGCAGCAGCGCTTCGTGTATACGTGAAGTGGGGTTGGGGGTCGTGGTTGGCGCCAGGCGGCGGATTCCCGTGGGTCGTCACGCGGGCTAAGGAGTGCGAGGCGTGCTGCCGCCGGCGCATGTTGCTGTGTAAGGCAAGCAGTTGATTGAAGCCACGGGGTCGCTTCTGCACTTCCGGCTTTTTTGACATCGTGTCGGCGCAAGGTCGCATGTCGGCAGCAGCAAGGTCCCGCGCCGTACCCCCAAGGACTGCGCGGCGGCTATTCCCCGATTCTTGTGTGCGTCCAGCTATACCCGACCTCAAGCCCACAACTACACTGCAACCGGCCAACTACACGGCCTCCTACACCCTTAGTCACAAACATCGACCGTCCGCAATGCCCTCGCGTTGCCGCACCGCGACGTCAGCAACCCTCGCGGCATCCGCCGCCGCGCTGGCGCTGCTGCTGGCGCTGGCGCTCGCACTGCTCCTCGCCGCGCCCCGCGCGCTCGCGTCCCCTCCTGTGCCGCCCAAGTGCGTCTTCACCGGCATCGCCATGCAGGTGAGCGCAGGAGGCCGGGATCGCGAAACGTAGCGAGAACGGCCGCGCTCTACATGGGGCCGGGGCACAGCAGCTCACATGCTTCGCAGAGTCTGCATGTGGCCCCGGAAGGGAGGACGTCGGGGAACACGCCGTGCTCTGCTCTGGCTCTGCTCTCCACGTTGCACACCCGGCCGTCCACCGCCCCACCCCACCGCCCACCCCATGCCACACGCCACACGCCAGGGCGAATGCAGCGAGGACGTGCGTAACATTACTCGCCTCATGACCGGCGATGCCACCGCCGACCTGGGCTCCATCAAGGTGGGTTTGGGAGGAAGGTTGGGGAGGAAGGTCGCCGCCCCGGGTAGAGGCCGTGGCCCGTGGGCCTGGCGGCAGCGGGGGCGCCTGCCGGGCCTTACCCCTAACGTCATGTGCTGGGATAGCCGTGGTGACCTGGTTGGGTTCCATCAAGGTAGGTGGGTGCGGCCTAGGCCAGGGAGCCGCCGAGCGGGACGGAAGCCATGGGGATCAGCGGCAATGGGGGCCGCCACTTGCCGCCCATCGGCAGATACGGTAGACCCCCGTCCCCCGACCGCCCTTGGCTAGTGTCGCGGTGGCATTCCTGCTGACGCCGGTTGCCCGGTTCTGCCGATGAGGGCCAAGGACGCCGCCGTCTGCCTGCCTCTGCCGCCGCTGCCGTGCAGGTCAGCACGGAGGACCTGCACACCTTCCTCACCCAGCGCGCGCCGGTGCCCAGCGTGGCCTGCTGCAACTCCATCACCGCCTTCAACAACCTGGTGCGGCCAGGGACGGAGCGAGGCCGGGGTCCGGGGCCGGGGGGCGGACGGTTGCGGGCGGACGAAGGAAAGAGGGGCGACGGCGCTGCGGTGCGGACGGCAGCTAGTGGAAGTTAGGGAGCTGTGGGAGGCCTGGGGCGGCCAGGGGCTAGGGGCGGGCGGCTGGGGTATGCAGGCAGGGAAGGGGGGCGACGCTGTGGGCCTGAATGCGTGCTACCCGTCATCGCCCGCTGCAGTACTGCCTGTGTGCTCCGGCCATGATCGAGGAGTTCAGCGAGTTTGTGCAGTGGGAGCAGCTGCAGGAGGGTGAGGCGAGGGGCGGCACACTGGGGACTGCGAATGCAGCAGCCGGGGGCGAGCGCCGCGTCGGGCCTAGCCGGCTGCCGGGGGCGAGTGCCATGCTCAGGTGCGGGAACCCGCGAGCCCCCGTCTGCTGTGCCCCGGCCTGGTGTCAACACGCACATGCCTCCCCGTACCATGCCCTGCCCAACTGCCCACGCGTGTGCCGTACCCGCAGTGGCGCGCTACCTGTACCGCCGCTGCCCCGAGGCCGGCGTGCCCTTCCCAGAGTAAGGCCTGTCGGGCTGCATGGACTGCTCGCACTCGGCAATCGCAAGGGACGCTTGGAGCCCCTTGCGTCACAATAAGTTCAGTGTACCTGAGCGCCCGCTAGGGCCTGGGGTTTTTTTTGGAGCTTGAACGAACAGGGTTTCCAATCACAACCAGAAGGATGCCAGGAGAGGAGCAGAGACCACCTTGCAACAACCGCTCTGGCACCCCAGGTGCTCAGCAACCCGACCGGTTAGCGGGCGTCCTTGAATGGCGGTGTAGAACGGTAACAGGAAGCGTTGCACACTTGTAGGCTGAACAGGGTTACACCCGACTCTCCGACTTGGGCGTTAGGGGTTAAGGCAATCGGTAGTGGCAACTAGCCTAGGTGCATTGGCATGCTGACCCCCCCTGGCCGTGCCGCATCATGCATGTGTGCAGCTGCCCTGCCATGCCGCCGCCTGCTGCCTGTGCCCACTGCCCCCCGCTAGGCTCTTTATGGACGACAACTGCCCCGAGCGCCCCATCAAGCGCTGACGGACGCCCAAGTCTTCAACTACAGGGGATGGCAACCCCGTCCCGCCTGGCATCAGTATGTAAAGTGTTTTAAGAGCCCACGACTGACCACGCTGCCTGTGCCCGTGCGGGCCGTGGTTGCAGGCGAGGCCTTGGGCGGCGACCAAATGAGGATAGCAGGAAGGGGCTGGGGCGACATATTGTCGCTGACAGACCCTGGGACGGCGTGTCATGTGAGAAAGCGCGTCGACACGGCGGTGGGAAGTCAAGGGGCGCCCGGGCTGTTCGCTGGCAAGCATGTTTGACAACGCCCTGAGGTGCCGCTGTCGACGAACAGCCGTCGGCTGCGCGCGACCCTGACAGGGCTGGTCCTGTCAGGAAGACCTCCTGGGTCCTGTCATGGTGTCGACTTTCGATTGCAGTCCTGTTCATCTCGTGTCGGAGGACGTGATTGAGGAGTGACGTGCGGTGCCCATGTGCTCTCGGGGCACTGTGCTGGTGTGAGTGTCCCGGGCGGCCGCGTCGCGTGGCGTCGTGTGGCAGGGGTGCCAAGCTGTTGCCCGTCGATGCTGTTGTCTCTTGAGGTGCCTCGATATCCGCTTAGATCTGTCACGACTTCCACGCCGACGTCAAGGCTTGCCACGACCGGCGCACGGCCATACCAATCAAGCATTGGCCAACCTAGCCGCCGACCACGGTGGTCATACATACATACATACATGGCGGTCACATACAATCATACCGGCCGCAACTGCGTCCACTTTTGGATACGGTACCGAGGCCTGATCACGCGCATGCGCCTGCAGCCCCTGCAATGCATCACGCGGCAGTGCTTTAATAGGTAGGTGTACAGCGTCCCTGCCAAGCCCACAACACTGGGCCGTGGTCACAACCGCCCGACAACCTGGCCGGGGTGCGCCTGACACCCCTGCAGCGCAGCGCCCTCGGAAGACAAGGACTGGCTGCTCGCGCCGGCATGCTGTCTATCACAGTGTGCCAGGCATACCCCTACGGGGTTCGGCTACCGGGGCTGGGGCACCAGCACAACGCAGCACTGGGTGGGCAGCAGAAGCGGCTCTTGCGGGGATCACACGCGAGCCCGGGGCCGGCGGTGCACTGGGAGGAGACAGCGCAAAGCAGCACCACCGCTAGCGCTGCAGCGAAAGATGGGTGGAGGGCGATGGTTTGCCGCAGCGGAGATGGGTGGAGGTCGACGGTTTGCCGAGGGGTGCTCCCGACACGGCCAGTGCAGATACGCGGCGGCCATGCAGGCGGCGCGGGCGGCGGCGCCAGCGGGCAGCGGCGCCAAGGCAACGCCTGGCCGCACCCAGTCATAACGTCAGCGGCGAAGGCGGCGGCCGTAGCTGTAGGAGCCGAGCGTGCGGGCGCCGGTGCGGCCGCGGGGAAGATTCCCCCGGCCGCCGCACCGCCGGGTGCTGGCTGCCGGTGCACGGGCGGCCAGGCGGGCGCTGCCGCAAGGCCCACGCGTGACGCAACGCAGGGGCCGGCCGCCGGCATGAGTGCACACCGGGAGGCATGCAGCGATCATGCGGCTGCCATTGCGGCTGCCATGGCGCTGCCGCCGCGCCATGGCCCTATGTCGGGCAGGAGCCGCCTCGCTGGGCTGTAGCCTTGCCGTCTGCGCCGCGTGCGCCCACCGCTCCAAGTTCCGAGTCGCAACTCCCAACACCAACAGGAAAGAGTACCAAGCCGTCGGCGAGCCGTCGCCGCGCGGCGAGCGACCTCACAGGTAGTCCCCCTCCGCCAGCGGCAGCGCCAGCTCGGGCGAGGGCCGGCCTGACGCCCTGGTCCTGCCGCTGGCGTCGTAGCCGTCGCCGCACTTTGCGAGGCGGGACTCGATGGCCTCCAGCGCCGTGAGCGGGTAGTTGGTGACGAGTGCGTCCACGCCCACGTCCAACACGGTCCGCAGCACCTCGGCCTGGTTGATGGTCCATGCGAACAGCTGCTTGCCTGCGGGCACGAGCACACGCAGGAGCGAGCATGGCGGTCAGGCCAGGGCCCGGCCGACCGGCCAGGTGCTGTGGTAGTGGCGATGGGTCGGGGTTCGGGACAGAGCGGGTCTGGCCGAAACGGAGACGTCGCGCCAAGACCCGCGGCAGGTGGTGGATCCTAGGCAGGGCTGCGCAGGGTAGGAGCGGTTCCGGCCTGTAGCCAAGCGCAACACCTTCCAAGCACGCCACGCACCCCAGCCCACCCCGGCCCCAACCCACCCCGGCCCGCCGCACCCGCTCCGTGCACCGTGTCCAGCAGCGCCGGCTCCACCATGGCGAAGTGCACGCCCACCACCGCCGGCTGCAGCCCCGCCGCCGCCAGCCGCGGCTGCCGCGGCGCCGACCCCTCCTCCCCTCCCTCCTCGCCGCCCTCCTGCTCGTGTGGCCACTCGCCTGGCCGCCGCCGCCGCATCGCGTCCTGCCGCGTCAGTGTCCTGGGCGGCGCCGGCCACGCCTCATCGTGACCGGGCGCCACCGGCGAGGGCGGCGGCGGCGGCTCGCCCGGCGCGGCCCAGCGCTGCTGCGCGGCATGCAGCTGCGGCAGCGGCGCCCGCCCGAACCTCAGCGGGTGCTGCATGCCCAGCTGCCGCGACTCCTCCGTCTCGTTCATCACGATGTAGCCGGTGCGCTGGCCTGAGGGGCGGCACGGACGGAGTGGCAGAGGCGATGGGGAGGCAGGAGGCGGGCGCCTAGCGCAGACTGGCACAGGCCTAGCGGAGACGGGGCCGGCGGCGCGGCAGGGCAGGCGGTGCTCTCCGCACGCGTGCGCGGTTGGAAGCAGCACATGCATGCGCGCGGCGAGCACCGCCTGGGTCACGCGCTCGCGCTGCTGCCGCGCAGCCCGGGCCCCCGGCCCGCGGTGCCGCACCCGGCGCCTGGTCCATGATGGTGCGCACCACGGCGTCGCTCTTGGCCCAGATGAGGCAGTTGCTGCAGCCGGTGGACGCCACCAGCGCCACCAGCGCGGCTGAGATGGCGGCCTCGTCCAGCGGCTGCCCCGACTACACAGGTGGTAGGCACAGGGCGGGGAGCAGGGGCGGCAGGGCGTGCAGCAGGGGCGCGGCAGGCGTCAGAGACGCAGCCCAGCTGACGGTGCGGGCAGCGGCTGCGCAGCCCGGGCTGCGCTCCGCGGGAGCAGTACCGGGTAGGCGCTGCCGTCGCAGGCAGCTGGGACTGCCCCTGTGCCCACGCGCCTCGGCTAGCAGCCGACGCGGCCGACGACCCTTAGCCCACGCGCCTACAGCTGTGTGGCAGGCTGGGCCCCCGGGACGTTCGGACCTTGTCGTTGTAGGTCTTGACGTCCAGCGTCACGCACGCCACGGCCGGCGACGTGAGCCGCACCGCCTCCTCCACGCTCATGACGGCCTCGCCGCTGGGCCAGCGGAGCGCCAGCATCTCGGCAGCGGCCAGGTCGCCCACCTGCGGCCCCGCGGCGGGGTGTGGTAGGCGTGGCGGCGAGCGGGGAGGGGGCTCGGCGCCGGCGGGGCTCGGTCGGACCCAGGCGCGCGGGGGCTTCATCAGGAGCTACGGGGCGAGGGGAGGGTGGTACGGATGGTGATGGCCGCACCTGCATGCCGTTCCTGCCGAGCAGCTGCGCCAGCTCTCGCACGTGCATGACTATGAGCACGCCGTCCTTAGACAGCGCGGCGTCAATTTCAACGCAGTCCGCGCCCGCGGCCAGCGCGGCGCGGAACGCGGACACCGTGTTGGGCGGCGCGTGGGTGGTGTCGCCGCCGTGCGCGCAGACCATGGGCGGGCGCGCGCGGCCGCAAAAGGTGCGGCTGGGAGGCGCGAGCAGGGCCTCGGAGTCCTTGGCGCGGCGGCGCTCCTCGGGCAGCATGCGCGCCTGCCACCAAGCCATGAGGACGGTAGAGGCCACGCATAGCGCGATGACGACCACGAGTAGGCGGTACAGGGGTCGCTGCGGGCGCTGCTGCGACCGGGAGGTCAGCCTGCGAGCCGAAGGGCGCAGCGGGTTAACTGCGTGGGAGATGTTGTGACCGGGGGCACCTGTTGCGCTGCGGCTTCGTCATGTCGGCAGCGCCACGTCCTTGCCTTGCTGACTCTGGACGTTGCGTGAAGGATACGCCGACCAGCTCAGCTGGAGGCCGCCCATAGAGTGGGAGCTGAGCGTTCCCATGACCAGCAGGGCCGCGACCGCCTGTCTTCGCGGAGCGCATATTTGTGTAATTAGTCAACAGCGCTGGATTGTAGTTTGGTTGTTTTGTGTATGTAGCGACAGCGCGAAGGCTACTGCGATGGCAGTGCTAACACCAATCGCTTCAGGCTGTACCCCGGGTGTACAATACACAAACAATTAGCCACACACACGCGAAAAGCAAGCTTACAGGCCCTTTGGTGGCAACGTCGAGAGAGCAACAGCTCTACTTGCAGAAATGCCGCCAAAGCCTATCGCAGTGTCGCAGTACGTAGCACCCTGGGAGAAGCTGCTCACGGCAAGTTGCTATGGCGCCGGCGCTGCATAGTGCACTGGTCCATGCGCATCGGCGACCCTCCAGCGCGCTGCTGTCGCCGTGCGGCATGGCAAAGGGAACGATTGACATGGCATGTTGCCTGAAGCAGGAGCGGGGCGACCGCCCTGCCGCTGCGGAACCCAGGCCCCCCAGACCACCGCATGCCTCCGTAACGTGCCGCGTACCCGCTCAGTTGCTGCTCTCCACCCGGAACCCCACAGGTCGTCGTGGGCATCATCACGGGCATAGTTCTTGGATACTGCGTCATGGAGACCGCAGAGCTGGTGAGCATCCACGTCGAGGGGCATATGTTGCTGTAGGTTCGTTTCCACCAGGCGGGGAGTCGCGTGGGCTGGCCCTGCGTGGGCTGGCCCCCAACCGCCGCAAACACGTTGGCTTTGCACACCACGAAGTAGATTCACCCGACGTCTTCCGCTCACATGGCCGGGCACCCGCCGCCCCACACGCCGCCCTAGCTTACGCAGCAGGGTGGGGTGGGGTGGCGCCCGCAAGCAACCACGACAGCTCCCGCTCCCCCCGCAGCGCCCCCGCTCTCCGCCGCCATTCCCTCCTCTCTCCATCCATCACACCCATGCCCATAGCTCGGGGCGCAGCTGCAGCACCAGCCTGTACCAGCGCCACACTGCACCCAACCACCTGAACTCCTGCTCCTGCTCCCCAATCCCATGTGTCGGTCGCCAGCGCTGCCAAGCACCTCATCGCTGCTCGTGCACTGCCTCCACGCCCCCACCCCACGCCCCTCGCCCGCCATCCGCGCAGGTGTTCGCCGTGGGTGCAGACAAGCACTTCGTTCAGCAGCCCGCGCACGTCTGACAGCACACCACGCATCCCACAGCATGGTGCATGGTGTACCGAACTCGGCGCCACTGGCTCAGCCTCAGCAGCCCGGCGGCGCATGTGCCCGCCGAGCGTCGGCGGCCGGCGGCGGCGCTGGCGGCCGCTGGCGCTCAGTCCGCCTCCTCGGCGGCGCCCTTCTGCGCCGCGGCGTTGGCCCTCGCGCGCCGCACCAGGGCCTGCTGCGCCAGCACCGGCTTGCCCTCGCGCTGGTAGATGTCCAGGGCGGAGGCCGTGAGGCCGCGGCCAAAGGAGAAGGACAGCGCCCAGGGGCTGCGGGCGGGGAGGGGAGAGGGAGCGCAGGGGTCACGGCGCAGCGGGCGTGAGGGCGCGGACCATCAGCGCCTAGGCGGACGCCGTGCAGCGAGCAGCGGCAGCTAGGCGGGCGGCGCGCAGCGCTCGGCGGACTGCTGGCCTGGCCTGGCCTGCGGGGTTCTGAGGCCGCTAAGGCCGTGGCGTACAGCCTGACGCCTAGCTGACGCGCCGCCGGCTACTACGGCACCACGGGGTTCCGCTGGTGGCAAGCTGGCGCGCTCTGCTGCAGAGCGCCAGCTCACGCGCTTGCCGGCCCTGGCGCCAAGCGGCATGCCAACCGGCATGCTGGCGCCGCGCTGGCCCCTGCCCCGAGGGGGTCAGCAGCCCGACCCACATGTGGCGCTTGCCGGCGGCGTCGCGCGCCTCGTTGCGTTGCGCCGCCAGCTTGGCGAGCGCGCGCAGGCGGGCGGTGGCATCGGCCTCCGAGGCGCCGCCGGACAGGAACACCACGCCCGGCAGCGCGCGCGGCACGGAGCGCAGCAGCACGGACAGCGTGGCGTTGGCGATCTGCATGGGCGAGGGTGGGAGGCCGGGAGGGAAGGGGTGTGCGAGGGGCTTGTGTGAGGGATGGGCGAGGCGGGGCGGGCGGTGAGGGCTTGTGCGTTGAGCTGGTGGCGTGGTGTGTGTGATGAGGCTGCTGCGGACGAGTGCGCAGCCCGGATGCATTGCGATCTGGTGGCGTTGAGCGCCAACTTCGATTCGAGGAAGCAGGACTACCCGAAGTATCAGCACTGTGAGGCGACACTGCTGCACGGCGCAAAGTTCCAGTCCCACCGCTCCAACGCCTACCACCGCCCCGTTTGGGCCGCCCGCGTCCCTCAGCCCGCTGGCCGCTGCCTCTCACCCGCTCGGGTGTCTCCTGCTGCGCCGCCTGCTCGCCCGGCGTCACAAAGGCGGTCTTCAGCAGCACGGCGCCAATGTCCACTCCCGCGCGCTTCCGCAGCGCCCTGAAGACGCCCTTGAGCACCTGCAGAGGCGGCGGGCGTCGAGTTCGGCAGGCGATGGGCCTGCGAGCACTCACGCTGTCTTGGCTCTTGGGAAGAGCACACGGTGTGCTGTTGCATCATGGGCGGGATGGCACCTAGACCACCAACCAAAGCCAGCAGTGTAACAGGAGTACCTGAAGCAGGCACGCTGCCGGCGGTATCGCATGCGCAGCTGGCCAGGCCTGTTACATGGCTGTGTCGCCCCTTGCCTCTCCCCTAGCACGCGCCACGTGGCCGTGGGCCCTAGGGACGTGAGCCCAAGGGCCGCGGGCCGAACGGCCGCATGTCCTGGCCCACGCACCCGTGCGGTGGCCGCCGCCGCCCGCTCCAGGTCGTGGTCGCCCTCCGCCAGCACCTCGGGCTCCACGATGGGCACCAGGCCGCACCTGGTTGAGTGTGCGGTTGGGGAGGGATGGCAGCAGGGTGCACCAAGGTAGGGGCACAGCTCACACGCAGCTGCGGCGGCGAGCGGCTCTCCGCCGCAGTGGAGGCTCGAAGGCGGCGGTGCATGGGCGGCGGCAGCAACGGCGCAGCCATCCCTGCCAAGGCAACATGAGGCCAGCGGACGCCCTGCCCGCACCTGGAGCCCCCGCCCACATAGCCTGCACCCCGTGCGCCCAAAGCATCACCACCCCGGCGCCTCACTTTTGTGAGGTGGCCGCAAAGGCGGCCATGTCGGCGGCGTTGCGCCGGATAGCGCCCTTGCTGGGCGTGTGGGCGCCCACGCGGAACACGGCGCGCCACTTGGCGAAGGTTGCGCCGTACTCGTCACGGAAGCGGGCGCAGCGCTTGTCCAACCCCATAAGGCCCTGCGACGGGGTAGAGAGATACAGGGAGGGAAGCGTGGGAGAGTTGGGGTGCGGCGAGGCGGCGCAGCACGGGGCGGGCGTAGGCACTCATGCGGCGGCGCGCAGGGCGGGCGGCCGCGAGCAGCGCAGGATGATGCATGGCCGAAGCAGCGGTGCAGCGAGGCAGCAGGGCCGGGGCGTAGATCGGCTGCGATACGCCGGCTGCAACCTCGCTGATACCGTACTCCCAGCCGCCACGCCCGCCATCACAGACCGAAGCTATGCACCTGCGCCACCATCTCGCCCGTCTTGGCGGGCGGCAGCGGGACCGTGCCCGTGTCCAGCTTGATGCCCAGAGCCACCCCGCGTGACACCAGCGTCGCCAGCTCCGCCTTGACCTGAGCGAATGTCTCCTCGTGTAGGATCTGTGGGCCGGCAGGCGCGCGCCATAGCAGGCTGGGTTTGCCTTCGTGTGCCGTACGTGCCAATGAGCGGTAGGAGCGTAATTGGAGGTTCAGGGCAGAGCTGGCCACGCGGGAAAGGGGCCGATGGCCCGATGCAGAGGGAGCCGTGGTGCCGGCAGAGGGCGGCGCGGCGGGCTGGCACCCTTTCGGCGACGGCGGCTGGGCCTAGCAAAGCGCACCCACCACTCCCGAGATGGCCTCCTCCAGGCCGACTGACGTCAGCAGCACCTTGCGCCACGCGCGACGCACGGCAGGCTTGTTGGGCAGGGTCAGCTGCGGCGGGCGCCAGGCTCACGGGTAAAGAGGCAGCTGTGCCAGCTGGCTGGTTATGGGTGGCCTAGCCAGGCCATCATGTTGCAGCTGGCGCGGCGGGCCGAGGA
Organism: Chlamydomonas sphaeroides; assembly: GCA_001662425.1. NCBI lineage: Eukaryota > Viridiplantae > Chlorophyta > Chlorophyceae > Chlamydomonadales > Chlamydomonadaceae > Chlamydomonas > Chlamydomonas sphaeroides. The sequence continues at coordinate 14,858 of BDDC01000329.1, forward strand.
CGCATAGGCCAGCCGAGACGCTGCAGAGCTGGGTCACTCCAGGTGCCATTGTTAGCCACTAGGGCCAGGCCCGTTGGAGGCCCTGGCTGGGCTGCAGCCGGGCCGGGAGGACATACAGCCTCACCCGTTTGCCCAGCGTGGTGGGGCTCTCGTCGGCCGCCAGGATGCCCTTGTCCGGGTGCAGAAGCTGCTGCGCCACAGTTCGCAGCTGCGAGTAGATAATGACAGGGATGGCAGGGCCGTGGGTATCAGCGGCTGTGCTGTTGGGAGGGCAATCCACGGCGGCCCGCAGCGCCCGTGCCTGCCTTTGCGTTGGCGGGGGCAGGGCGGGGGTCGCTGGCGTTGTGTAGCCAAACGCCCGCCGCGACGGCGGCTAGCGCGATCATCGCAGCGACCATATAGGGGCTGCTGGAGTGGCTGGCACCCTTATTTGCCGCAGATGCCGCATCCTGCGACTTTGCGGTCTTCGACGGACTGCCGCCGGAGGCATCTTTCTTCTTAGCCATCACACTATTGCGACAGCGATACCTAGTGTCGCGTGAGGAAAGCGACGTGCAGAACAAGGCACATGTACTGCGATCGGCGACGGATTTAACTGTGTCGCACAGCGCGACGTGATCTTCGGCAAGATGATATGTAGGTTACAGTACGTCAACCGAACGGAAAGAGTTATGGCGTGCCGCGTCGTGGCACGCATGTCCTCTGATCTATCCCGCGTCTTTCCCCTCTTCCCTCCCCGGCCGCCCCGCCGCCCTAGGTGCGCGGTGATCAGGTCGGCACCACTACAGCGCCAGAACTCCACGTTTCATTATCATCCCTGCTGGTCAGTCGGCCGGAATGCACGAGGCCACGAAAGCGCCGACAAGTTGGGGCGATGGCCGTCACAGCACCGCCGCCACCACCGCCATACCTAATGCCAACGGGAACCTCAAACTGGGTAAATGCCCACGACGCAGTGAACACCAAGCATGACCCATGAGGGTGCAGCCGCGTCTGACCACACTCCTTGCCCTTTGCCTCGCCTCAGCGACCCCCGGCATCGCCCTCACCAGTAAGCACGAAGCGCAGGAAGAGTCGCTCACTGCCAGCCCCGCCACTCTCTCCCCTCGCTCGCGCCCCGCTCGCGCACGTCGCTCGGATCACTGTGCGGAAACAGCCCGCTTCACAACAGCGCCGACACACCTCAACCAATACGAACTGTAGCACCAGGTCCGCAAGATGGTCCGAGCACCCCTCAGGCGATCCCTCGGGGTCCGTACTCTGCCACACTGCACACGGTCAGCACACGCAACGCGCACGGCCCGCGCGGGGTCTCGCACGCCTCTCCACGGACAGTCACACGCTCGTCCATTGCAGCAGCTGCGGACGCAGCGAACTCCTGACCACACCGACGGCGTTCCAAAACACCGCATTTGGTCACACGAACCAGTAAATCACTCGTAGCTCGCTCACATCGCTGCACACGTCGCGCTCATGCGTTTGCGCGCATCGCAATCCATCCTGCTGTCGCTTGCCTCACTTCATGTGCCCGAGCCCGCCCCACAAGCCTGCTAGGCCGGCGCCTGCAGCAGCAGCTGCAGCAGCCGTCGGGTCCAGTACGGCCGGCATCGCCGCGCCCGGTACGGCCGTGTTCGCTGATACGGCCGCGTTCGCCGGTACGGCCGCCGCTGCTGCCGCGGCGGCCTCCGCTGCCGCCACCGCTCCTGGCGGGTACGGCATGCCGCCGGCGGGCAGCGAGGTGTGCATTCGGAGCTCCGTAAACTCCACACCATGGCGGTCCAGGACCTGGTGGGGGCGGGCAAGACCGGGAGGCACAGCCGCTCTACACGTGAACACACGTTGAACCTTGCGCCCTCGTCAGCCCTAGGCGCAGGCAACGGGCCACATGGCCCGTTCGACGACCTGCGCCCCCACTGCCCTGCCCAAGCTCGCTCCCGCCCTCCCCCCAGTTGGCAGCCGCGCAGCAGTGCCCTGGATGGCCTCACCTGCCGGACAGCGGTCATGACGCCGTGCCGCGCGTTGGCGATGCGCTTGTGTGCGGCTGACAGGTTGAACTTGTAGCTGCGTGGCGGCAGACAAGGTGCGGAGGGAGGAGGGACACAGCTGAGCAAGAGCATGGGCGGGATGGCGGTCTGGGGCGGACTGCAGGTGGCAACGTAGAAGAGTGTAGAGGCAAGGCCCGCCGCCGTGCCGGCGGAATGTCCATCCCTAGCGAGGTACGGCGGGCCCTCACCGGTGGAACATGCGCAGTACGACCTTGTTGGGCCGCTCGATGCCGTGGTACGTCACCAGCACTCCGTACGCGATGTCGTACTCGCCCGGCTTGGAGCGAACCACCTCCAGCGCCGCGTCCGTGATGGCCTGCGGGCGCGGCACGGTCGGGCAGTTGGGCGGGTCCGCCAGAGGCAAGAGCTTGTTTGTGGGAAGGGGAGGGGCGCAAGCTAGGCACGAAGGCCTTGTAGCTGCTGCGGCCAGCCACCGCAACCGCCCACGCGCGGCGGCACGTGCCTGAATGACGGAGGGCGGCGTCGACACGTCGACGGCAAAGTAGTTTTGCTCGATCTTCCAGTCGGACCTGGAAGCCGTAGGGGCGTACGTGGGGGCACGGCAACGCGCGGTTGGCAGGAGTGGCGGGTTAGCAGGAGCCACGGTCGAGCCAGCAGACGTGCGCGTAACGCTGGGCCAGCAAGCGAGACGCGTTCAACGTTGCGAGCCGTCGGCCTTCCCGTCCCGTCTTCTTTGCAATGGGCGCAACGACGCCCGCACCTGTTGAGGTTGGTGAACCGGTTGTTGGCTAGTTTGTGCAGCGGCATTGTCACCAGCTCGCCATCCGTGCTCTTCTTGAGCCTGACGGGGATCATAGGTTGGGGGTGTGCCAAGACTTAAGCGGGGTTCAAGGTTGGGGAATCGGGAATACGCTGTGTTTGGGGGAGAGGCACGCAGGCGATGCTGGACAAGACTAATCCAATAGTCCCCGGACGCGCCCCGAGCAGGTTGCCTCGCCATCCCTCCGCGAGCCTTGCCTAATGTAAAACATGTTGAAGTCCTGCGCCACGTGGGACGGGGCAACGCATGGAGTGCAGGGCGTCAGGCAAGCGCGCCGCATCAGGTTTTCAAGGGGTCAGAGGCGCCTGCGGCTGCGGCTGCTGTCCCTTTGCGTTGTCTGCACCACGCCACTTCACGCCCAATAGGGTTGGGCTTGTATACGACACGGACTTTCACCTAATCACATTGCGAGATCCAATACGGAATCCTTGACAAGAGCCGAGCCCCCACCTGCACGATGCCCATGACACGCCAGCCGGGGGCCTCCTCGATGACCAGCTCTGCCCCGGGGGAAGGGGACGGCAGTTGATGCCTAAGCAGTGATGAGGCGGCCGCTTGCACGTCGCCCCCAACCCCGTGCTGCCGTGCTAAATGCCACAGCGCGATCACACGAGGATAAGCAAACGACAGGAAGCAGCGTCAGGCCCGTGCTCACCCTCCCCCACGTCGAAGGGCTGCTGAACCAGGATAAGGATGGCGCTGACCAGCACGTTCCTGCGGACAGGCCCGGACGGCACCGGACGTGAGGCAACTACACGGCCAAGCTCTGACGACAGCTCGTGTGCGGCGGGGCCCAAGCCCGAGCCCCAGATCCCATGCCGCCAGCCCAGCTGCCAGCCGGTTCCTTCCTGCAGCCCTCACTTGATCTGCTCCGCGAATATGAGCGACACCACCAGGATGTAGGCGGCGAAGATGTCGAGCGAGGTCTTTGTGGTGGCGCCGCCGGCGAAGAAGGCAGCCACATCCAGGATGGCCAGGTACACGGCCATCAGGAAGATGCCTGGGAGCGGTGGCGGTGGCGGTGGGCGGTGGTGGTGAGTGGGGAGCACGTGTGCCGAGGGGGTGGTGGCTTTGTGCTCAGTGCTCAGTGTGCTTAGGTCTACAGCAACGGCAGGCACAGGCCATGCGGAGAAGGCCCGGCCGGTGACGCTGGCACCTGAGAGGCCGCGGCCGGGCGTGAGTGCGGTCTTGCCGCAAGCGGCAGGGCTCAACCGTCGGCCCTGTGCTCGTGTCGTGGCCAGATCGTGCCGGCCCGCTGCTGCCCTAGCCTGCGCTGCCGCACCGTTGATGATGGTGACGAAGGAGGCGGTGAGCGAGCTGGTGAAGCGGCGGATGGCGCGCACCGTTAGCGCCATGGAGCGCTCCTGCTGCAGGAAGGTGGTCACGGCGGCCGCGATTTCGTCCTGTGTCAGCAGGCCTGGAGGCAGGGGCCAGCGGTGGGCGGCGGGCAGGGCGGTCGGCGCGCAGCGGGCATTGCATCGGGCCTCCTCCCGTTTCCTTCCCCAAATCCATGAGGCAAGGCAGCGCGGCCACAGCAGCCACAAGCTGTATGGGGCCACGCAGGCACGCACCGTCCGAGTTGCCGTCGAGCACGGCCCAGGCGATGCGGCGGTCGCTGTTGCGCGGAAAGATGTGTAGGAAGTCCTGGCGCAGCGGAGAGGGCGTGGCGGTGGGGGCGGTGGGGGGCGGGGGCACAGCGCAAAGCTGTTCTGGACAACCGACGGCGAAGCTCTGGCGCAAGGCGGGGTCCAGAGGCCGTGCCCTCGCGGCCACATGAGCCCTAGGGCCCGCTCGACAGCCCTCTGCTGCGGCCATCCCGACTCATGGCGGTTGGTTGGGCCTTGACGCAGTGGCATCGCGGCCACATGCGACCGACAGCCGACGGACCTGCACTAAGCTGCCGAACCCCGTCGTCATGCCGCCCGAGCGAGCCCCCACGCTGCCACCACGCCACCCCCACCTCGGGCCGCATCTCGTCGCCGTCGGGCGCGGCGCACTCCCACACCGCCGCCGCGTACAGCCGAGCCAGCTCGTGGATGTCCGAGTCGGACAGGCTGCCGTACACCTGCACCGGTACAACATGCATGCACGGCAAGGGCGTATGTCGTACAAATGCCCTAGGCGCTCCCCACGGCGCCCATGCGCAGGGGTGCTCTTCGGTTGATGTGCCGAAGGCGCACAAGCGCATCGCCGCACGTGCCGCAGGAGCATGTGATAACATGTGCATGTGCCGTACACTGACGTACATGCCGACCCTGCCGTACCTCGAGCAGCTCGTCCAGCAGCTTCCTGGGGCTGAGCATCTGGCGGCTGCTGGACTCCTGCAACGCGTGCAACGTGCGCCGCACGTGCTCATGCCGCCGCCGCTGCGCGCCGCCGTGGCTGCTGCCGTCCTGCCCCACGCCCGCGCCAGCGCCGCCCGCCGCGCCGTTGCCGCGCAGGCAGCCCAGGCCGCGGCGGCGGCGCGGCCCTGTAGCGCCGCCGCTGCTGCTCTCCAGGCCCGCGCTGCCGCGGCGCAGCAGCGCGGACCGGCTGCCGGTGGCGCCCAAGGGCCCAATCAGGCGCTCGGAGCCCAGCGGCGCGTGTTGCCGGTCCTGCGCGTCACGGCAACCACAGCAACGCCACCACTCGCTGCTCGGCACAGCATTCGCACTTTCATGCCGGCGCAGCCGGCAGCCTGCTGCTTGGCTGATACGGTACATCACAAAGGCACCAGCACAGAAGCACACGTGACGCCACAACCTGCCCGCTGCCGTGCACGCAGCAGCCGGCGGCGCTCACCCGCAGCCACTCGTACATCTCCAGCGCCGCCAGCAGCGTCCGCCGCAGGTGCAGCATGTCGGGCCGGCCGCCCGCCTCGTCGCCGATGCGGTTGAGCGCCTTTCCTAAACTGGACTTGCCGCTGGAGGCGCTGCACATAGAGGCGCCCGAGCCCGACGTCCGCCGGCCGCGCCGCTTGGCGCCGCCGTCCGAGGCACCGGAGCCGCCCGACTCGGCGGTGCCGCTGTCACGGTGCTCCAGCCCGCGGTCCGGTGGTGTGGGCCGGACCGTTTCGGGCTCGGAGGAGGAGGTGGCGGAGGCCGAGGTGGGGGAGGGCGGGTACTCGAGGCCGTCGACGGCGGTGGAGAGGATGCCGTCGTCGCCGACGGCGGAGGACGACTTGCCCGCTATGGAGGGCGCGGTGGGCAGCGCCGCGGCGCTGGCGAGGGCGCTTGGCGCCGGCGCGTCGGCGCGGCGCGGCGGCCGCGCGTCAGGCGGCGGCGCGGATGGGTAGAGCAGCTGGGAGGTGGCTGGCGCCGTGCGGCGGACGCCGGCAGGCGTCGGCGGCCCCGCGACCGGCGGGCGCCAGGAGGTCGATGACGGCAGTGCCGCCGCCGGCACCTGCTGCTCTGCGGCGACGACTGTCACACGGACCACGGGCGGCGCCATTGGGCCAGCGCCGCGGGTACCATTGCTGAAGCCGGCGGCGGCGCCTGGCGGCGGCCCTCGGCCCCTGCTGCTGGCGGCGTGTGCGCCGGGTGCACCTTCTGCTACCTCCTGCTCCGCTCCGCCGCCACCGCCGCCGCCGCCACGGCGCGACCCCGCCGCGGAGGCTGCCTCGGCCTCCGCGGCCTCTGCCAGCGTGGGCAGGTCGGGAGCGCTCTCGGAGTGCCGGTGCGCCGCCAACCCGCGGCCTCGGCCGCCGGCCTTGCCCGAGGCGCCATGCGCCGGCAGCGGCCCCGCCGCCGCCGCCGCCGTCGTGCTCCGCTGCTGGTCATGGAAGCTGACCTTGGGCAGCCCCGAGCTCTGCGCCTGGGCAAGCGAGGGCAACGACGCGTACGCGATGAGGCTGTGGCCGTCGCCGCCGCCGCCGCCGCCCTTGGCCGGAGGGTGCGGCCGCTCGTGAGGCGCCGCCGCGGCAGCGGCGCCGGCCAGTGGCCCCGACGAGCCGAGGTGCAGGTGCCTTTGCAGCGCCAACAGGGCCGCCGACGCGCGGGCTATGCTGCTGCGCTCTGCCAGGGCCGCCGGCGGCTCGACGGCGGGGGCCCCGGGGTCCAGTCCGGCGCCCTGCGTGTGCTTGCGGCGCAGGCGCTGCCGCATCTCAAACGCCGTCGGGCCGCCGTCGCCATGCGGCGCGCCCGCGTCGTAGTCGTCCCGCAGCTTCTCCCGTACCAGGCGGTACATGACGTACTCGTGCTGTGCGGCGTTGTGGAGGTTGCGCAACGGAAGCCGGCGAGGAACGGCGGGTTCAGGGCGACACGGCATGGCAGAGCCGAGCGCATCGGCAGCGTGCGCACATGGCTGCACGAGCCAACATGGCTCACGTGTGGTGTTCATGTGTATTCATAATAATAAACATATACAATATATATGTGTGTACTTGGAAATAATGACATGTGTGTGTTGGGTGTGCCACACCCCTGGCACTGCTCTGCTGCCGTCTCGCCCGCCCGCCGTGTGCGCGCACCTGCAGCGCCGCCACGACCTTTTGCCTGCTGCCCTCGCCGTAGAAGACGCCCACCGCCGCCTGCGCGGCTATGGTGACGAGCACGCTGACGCACAGGAAGAGCAGGCAGCACAGCAGCAGCCGGTCCACCCAGGTGGCCAGCTGCGGGAGGGCAGCGAGAGAGCGCAAAAGGGAGCGGAGCGTGGGGCAGCAAGGAGCGGGTACCGGCGATTGAGGCGAGCAGGCAAGGAGCGGTGGGGACTAGGGAGTCACACGACCGCCAATGGGGATGCCACCCACAGCCAATTGGAAATTAAGAATGGACGGACGCCAGAGCGGCCTTACGCTGTTGTTGCGCAGCGGGACCGGCGGCGGCTTGCCACCAACCGTCAGCTTAGTGAAGAGCTCGTGAAACACAATGTAGGCCATGAGCACCACCAGCCAGGCCTGGGGGGGAGGTACGGGGGGCGCGGCACTGGGCGGCCCGCGCGGGGCTCAGGCGGAGGGTGGGGCCTGGGGGCCCGGGTAGCGGGCAGCCAGAGGCGTGGCAGTGGCGCGGGCGCTGGTGCCGAGCGTGTGCGCGGGCGGGCGGCGGGGCCTCGGCGCCGGTCCGGTCCGGTCCGGTGCGCGGCTGGGCTCCCTCCACCCGTGTGTCCAGGCATCGCTGCTGGGCCTAGCTGCAGCGCCCCCTCGCCGACGGAGGGGGCCCCAGGCCTCACAAGGTGACTCTGCCCCCTGTGCCCTGGCCCCGTGGGCTGTCATGGACCGCAGCAGCAGCAGTCCAGCGCACGCGGTCAGCGGGGCGACGTAGCTGGGCGGTTCGGGCTAAGATGGGCGGGTGGTGCCGGCTGTGGTTCGGGCTGCCCCCGCTGCGGCGCTGGCTCCGGCCGCGGCCTTGCCTTCTGCAGGCGCCGCGTGGGCGGCAGCATCGCGATGTGCAGGAAGAAGCGGACCTGGGGCAGAGGCAGGGGTAAGGGCACCGGCGCGGGCGTTGGGGGTGGGCCACAGGCGGGGTTCGTGTGCAAGCGTGTCCGCGGGCGTGCCTTGCTGGGCGCCGTCCGGAGCAGCGTTGGGGGCCCCGGGGGGGCGGTCCCGGTCCCTGCAGAGGCGCACACGCGCACGCGCGCACCTCCAGCCAGGTGTTGATGAAGTCCACGAGAAAGCTCCACACCAGGCAGCTGGTGAGGAGCGCGCCGCAGAAGTAGAGCCAGCGCAGCGACTGATCCTGGGGGGGCTCGCGCGGGGGGCCGGAACAGTACGCGGCGTGCCGCACGTGCGTGCGTGCGTGGTGGCCGCCAGGCCCTTTGCGCTGGTGTCAGCGATGTGGAATTGCTCTATATCTTACATGGACTTTGACGCCAGCTCCATCGAGCGCTGTAGCGAGCGCGAGCAAGCCAGTGCCCACACCGCCGAGCACCAAGAGTACGCCTTGCTCGCGCGTGTCTTGTAGGTGTGAAAGTACAGCATGGCGTACGCCGTTGCTCGACGGCTTGAGGGCCGACAGCGACCAGCCGCTCGGCATTCTAGAACCTAAGCGAGGCGCATTGGCGCATTGCCCACAGTTTAAATTTGAACTACAGCATTATTTGCTGCAGCAGGCGTCAATGTGGCAAAGTGGCAATTACAACCTCTATTGGCTTGTGAGTCCAGACGAGCAAGGACGGCTCATGGACTCGTTAAATAACAACAGAACAACATAAGTTATTGCGAACAACACAACGCACAGGCATCAAGGAGTGGCAGTTGACCGCTCAGGTTATACCCGCACGTCTTCCCCGTCATCCCCGCGACGTCCACAGGCGATGTAGCGCAGACATTGTCCTCTGGCAACAGCAACATCCGCTAGGCGATTCTGTTGTTTACAACATGAACATGGCGACAAGCAGGCACACGTACCGTCGTGCTAGCCGCAAGCACGTGTGCACTGATGGCGTACGATAGCTGTGGGCCCGCAAGAGGCAGTCCACTCCTCGCTGCCTTCCACGTTCCACCTCCCCTCCCCTGCCCTTCCCTCTTGGGAAACACTCACGGCATGGAAGCATGTGCGGCATGGCACCACCGGCGTAGGCCTGGCGAGGGGCCGTGTGTCGCTGTGTGTCGTGAGTTGCCATTTATCAAGCTGGCTCTTGGCTGGGAAGGGCGCATGAGTGCAGGAGCAGTGCTGCAGGAGCGAGCACATGGGGCAGGAGACAACGGGCTGCTGGCACGCTGAGGAGCATATTGGACTGACAGCACCCTCAGCAGGCCATAGGTTGGGCTGGTTGCTCCGGTATTCGCTCCGACAGGCGAAGATAGAGCTCGTCCGGCACACATAGACCCGAGCGGGAAGGGGCGAATAGCCGCCCGTACCGGTGGGCTAGCTTTGGTGTGGGCCTGCGTATGCAGGAGGCGGAGGGGCACTGGCGGACTCGTGGGCAGCGGCACCCGGCTGCGTCACAGGGGCGGTGCACGGGCGCACGGGCGCAAGGGCGCCGGGAGGGCAGCCGCCCAGGAGGAGCCGAGGTGGGGTGGGGACTGGGAGGAGGTCAGGCGATGAGGTGGGAGGTGGTGAGGCGAGGTGGGAGGAGGTGAGGTCAGGATTGGAGTTTTGGAGAAACGCCGAGGTGGCCGCCGGTGCACCCCCTGCGGTGGTTGGCAGGGCCGTCGTGGAAAGTATTTTGCTGCCGGCGTCGCTGCGACTCCATGACAACGCGCAATGCAGCTCGCAGCACGACGCGGTATGCTGGCCGCGCTGCGCGCTCGCGCTAGGCCAGCAAGGGCCAGCATTTCAGAACCGAGTGGTTTCGGATGCCCTCGGCCGGGATTCCGATTGCGTGCGGTATCGGTTTCACGCCTCCCATTGCGGCCCCCGACCTACATAAAAGCGCGTTCCCGGCTCCACCAGCTATATCCCAACAGTGTGCACAGGCTAGCCAGCCTTCGCTCAACACCCTTGCCCCGGCAGCGAGCGCCCAGCGCCCCCAAGCCCTGTGCCCGGCAGCAATGGCGCGCCCCGCCGCGGCCGTGCTGCTGCTGCTGTGCGCCGCCGGCGCCAGCGCCTCTTCGCGCCTCTTCGCCGGCATCGGCCTTCCATCGCCCAGCGGCAGCCTCGCCGCCAGCCGCGAGTCGTCCTTGCTCACGGTGCGAGCCGCGGCCCTGCCACACGACACCGGCGGGTGTGACCGACCGCGCCAACGACCGGCCTGCTCCGCCCGCGCCGCTGCGACCCCCCGCCGCGGCTGCGCCGCCGCTTCGCGACGCCGCTCAAGCTGTTCCCCAGCCCGCAACCTTGTTCCCATCTCACGCCCTCCCCCTTCCCCTGCCCTTGCCCCCTTACAGTCGCTCATGTCTGCGCTGCGTGTCGCCGCCCTGGCCAAGGGCAAGGGCGGCCACGACGACTTCGCTGACGAGCCCGCCTTCGTGGCCATGCGCTTCGAGGTGCCTCCGCACATTGCCGATGAGTTCGAGGACGAGTGGTGCGTGCCGGGTTTGAGAGGGGCGTTGGGGCCGCGGGCTTTATCTGGGGGGGGCTCCGGCTGCCTCTGGTGTCCCCGTGGCCCCACGCCGCGCCCGGTTGCCTCCACAGGATGCGCTTTGAGAAGTCACTCCGCGACCTGCGCGGCCTGGACTTCTACCAGCTCACCAAGGTGCGGGCGGAGGACAAAGCGGGACGGGGAAGGGTGCGGGCTGGCGGGCCAGTCCCGTGGGTCACGAACCTGCCGGCGGCCGATCCGCCCCCTCGCAATCGCTCCGCGGACTGTACGTTGCCGAGACGTGCCCTCATGCACCCCGGCCCTCCCCTCCCTCCACCTTGCTCCCCCACCAGGTCACCACCGCCAACACCGAGTACTGGGCCTACGCCGAGTGGGACTCGTTCCAGGACCTCATGGACAACTGCGGGTGGGAGGGTTGGCGGTGGGGGGAAGGGTAATGGGTTCGTGGCGGGATGTATGGAGTAGGGATTATGGGACTGGGAGTCTGGGACAGTTTCCAGGAGCTTGCAGACAACTGCGGATGGGGTCAGGCGCAGGGCAGGGGCAGTGTTGCACACGGCCGCACAGGGCCCGGCGGGGAATCTACGGCGATAGGGGAGGCGCTGAGGGCAGAGACGCGCGCTCTCCCCTGCCGCCGACGCCGCTGAGGGCAGAGACGCGCGCTCTCCCCTGCCGCCGACGCCCGCGCTCAGCGCTCCTTCGCTGGCCATGCTGCCCTGCCCTCGCCTGCACGCTGCAGCTCCCGCCACGCCGAGGACTTCATGGACTTTGTGGAGGACAACGACATCCTGACCGAGGTCTACCCGCTCGAGGCCGCCGGCGACGCCAAGAGGGTGCGGCCCGGGGTGGCGGCCCGAGTCACAGCGACCGACAGCCCGGCCACAGCGTGCTAGACGCTACCCTGGTTCCTGCGTGTGTCCGCCAGCGGCCCCACGCCGCATGCCCGCGTGAGCCCTACCACTGCCTGCACGCGGGCAGGAGTACCGCGCCGTGCGCGACCCCGCCGACGCCGACGCCAGCGGCGCCGCTGCTGACGGTGGCGTGGGCCGCAAGAAGCACCGCCGCGACCAAGACGACGAGGATGAGGAGACGTTCGACCCTCGGTGGGATCGGTGTTGGGGGCAGCGGCGTGGCGTGGAGCGGCCTTTCGCGTGTGCGCCCTGCCGGCGACCCCACCTTTGGCTGCCCGCCCGCCCGCCAACGCCCTTTCTGCCCGCGTCCCTCCCTCATCCGTCCCCCAGCGACTCCCCCGCACACCTGGCCATCACCTTCCACGTACCGCCGCACAAGGTGAGGCGTGTGGGCTTGGGGTCGGGGAGGGGCACCGGACGGAGGTGCATCGCACACCCTTGGCGTGCAGGCCCAGCCGGGCGCACGGCCAGCCAGGGCAGGCCTGACGGCGTGTCGCGCTCATCTGCTGTTCCCTGACACCGTGACACGCCCTGCCCGCTCCCTGTGGCGGGAACGCCCCCACCACACCATATATACCACTCCCGTGGCTCCGTGAAGCATCTCGAGAGACCTCTTGCTTGTAGCAGGTTCTCCTGTTACACTCCCTCCCTCCCGTCCTGCTGCGCAGCACGACGACTTCGAGGACGCGTTCGAGGAGGTGCAGTCGCGCGTGGCCAAGAAGGAGCGCGACAATCGCTTCTACGTGTGAGCGCTGACTGGGAGGGGCTGGGACGGGCGGAGGGCGCGGTGGGCTCCCGTCCTCATCACCTCCGTTCCCCTACTCCTACCCGTACCTGTCCTCTCCCCTTCCCTCCCTGGCCAGGCTGCGCAAGTTCGCCACCCTGAACCACCACTACCTGTTGCGCGCCGGCTGGGACGACCTGGTGGGGACGGGGGTCACGAGTCGTTGGAGAGAAGGGGGAGGGGAACAAAAAATAATAATAAGCGAACGCCGGGCAGGGCCCTGGCGTGGGTTAAGGGAGCGGCTTGGGGCCGTCACCGAGAGGGAGGGGGGGCTGCTGGCTGCCCTCGTCCGCCATGCCCCAGGTGCAACCCCTTCCCTCCCCCTTCCCTTTCCTCCCACCTCCATCTACCCTCCATCTACTCTCCCTCTCACCTCAGGACGCCTACCTGGACCATATCACCTCCAGCCACTTCGCTGAGCTGCGCGAGTGAGAGAAGGGGGCCCGGGCCCGGGGCCCCCAAATCTGGCAGCCCCCTAGCTTGCTGCCCGCACGTCCGCATCCATTCTCACGTACACGCCGCGGCCGCTCGCATCCGCTTCCTGCCCACAGACTCACCCCGCTCCTCCAACCCCCAGGTTCGCCGAGGATGCTGACATCGAATGGCACGCGACGCCCTTCCGTGTGCTGGCCAGCAGCGAGGACGAGGATAACGACGAGAACGACGACGACGGTGGGTGGAGGCGGGGGGCAGGGATGCACCGGGCCGCGTTTCGACGGCGATGTCGGAAGGCACGCAGGCAGCGGTGGTTGCCCTGTCTGAGCACGCCTGCGTGCTGCAGCTGCTGCTACTGGATTGACATTCTCACCCTCATGCCTATTCAGATGACGATGACGACGATGACCGTCGCCGCCGCGAGGGCGACGTGCCCGCGCCGGCCAAGTAAAGTGCCGAGGGGTGGCGCAGCGGGTCTACGGCGGAGCGCGGTATAGCCGTGCGGCGCTTGATAGCAGACGGAGGAGCTCTAGATAGGACATGCGCATATGCATATGTACACTATTATAGCTAGCATCGAGCTAGCAGCAACGTAGTGCGAACGTCGCGTAGGCTCGTTGCGTGCTGCGCCCTGAGGCGGTGGTATGAGGGTTGTGGCTGGGTTGGCACGCGGCGGTGGTGGCCGGTCATGATTGGTGTTGTGGCGGCTTAAGCCTGTTGCTTGTAACGCGCACATGAAACGGAAGTCTGCCGCCGACGCCGCCTTCTGGTTGCGGCGGGTACGGGTTGGGTCACAAAGAAGGAAGCGCATGCGTAGTCCCACAGCCTCACCCACAGCTGCATCCACTCTAGCCTGGGCAGCCTGACCCGCAAGCATAGCAGCCGCCATCGACGTCAGGGCCTTGATCAGCAGCTCCCTGATGACAGCCGCGGTATTCCAGCCATGGCTGTGGGCGTGGCCCAGGTGAAGGGCCGACGGGTGCTGCGCCCCGGCGCCGGCGCGCTCACCAGGGCCAAGCAAGTCAGGGTGCAGCGGAGACGTATGCGACGGACTCGGCGACTTACTAGCTCACGGTGCATTTCCATTGCCGGTGCATGCGAATGTACGCTATAGCTATCAGCCTGCGAGCAGCGTCGCAGGTAAGGCGGTCTGGCGGCGGCAGGAGCCAGGAAGGGAAGGCGGCTGAGTTGGCCCGTGGCGGCGCGAGCCGGGCGGCCATGCTGAGGTGCCAGCCACCTGCTGCACCACACATGGAGAAACACACGTGCTGCGGCCCCTGCCCCGATCTCAGCTTACCGGTAGCGCGCTCTGGCTTGCACGACGACTGAGGACTGCGGGGTACGGCTCACTCGACGGCCGGCCTGACAGGTTGCAGCCAACTGCTAGGGGCAGCGACCCGCCGGCGGTTTGCGGCAGCCAGCGCCGCTGATTGAGGGCTGTCGCACCGTTCGTAGACCTTTCGTAGACAGTTCATAGACCGCCGCGCTTCCATTTCACCGCACCCATCACCCAACTACTCTTCATCGCCCCGAACCGGCTCCCAGCGCCGCACAAGCAGCAGCCCACTAGACACACCACCGGGTTCTGTTCTACCTAACACTGGAACACACCAGCACCGCCACGCACCAGCCCCTCTGCTCCCTCTGCACAGCGACCATGGCCGTCGTGCGCCGTAACACCACCGGCCTCGGCGGAGGCGCCAGCACCCCCTCCTCGGCCGTCCGCCGCACCGCCAGCGCCCAAGCCGCCGCCGGCCTTCTGCCCGCGCGCCGCCGCGTCGCCACCCTGGTACTGGCCGTCGCGGCCGCCACGCTGCTGGCCGGCGGCCTGGCGGCGGCGCAGCGCATCGGCAGCCGCCTGGGCGGCGGCGGCGGCGGCGGCGGCATGCTGGGCGGCGACGGCATGGCCATCCCGCCTCGCTGCATCGACGCAGGCCTAGCGCTGCAGGTAAGTCCACGGGTCCATGGGTCGGCGGCGGGTCGGGGTCCGGAGGCTCCAAACCCCAATCGTCCAGGAAACAAGCGCGCCATCCGTGCGTCGGCGCGCCGGCAGCCTATCGCACGGGCCGTGCGGGGCCGCGTGCTGAGCCCGCGCTGAGACCGCGACGAGACCGGCGGCGTGCCGGCGACACGCATGTACGGCAGCGCCCCGACCGCCACCGCCCACGGCCCTAACCAGCCCCGCCCGCTGCCCTCGATCCGACGCCTCCCCGCCGCAGGGCCAGTGTAGCGCTGAGTTTGAGTACTCGTCGGCGGCCTTCGGGGTGGACCCCAACGACCCCTCTGCCGCCGCCGCGGTGAGCGGTCGGGGCCAGGAGCCGCACGGGGGCCGGGACCCGGTGGCTGCTGAGCAGTGGCGGCGGCCAGGACCAAGGGCCCAGGGCCCCGGCCGGGAGGACCCCCACCGCCGCCGTCGTAGGGCAACCAACAGTCCAACACGCGGTCGGGTCGAGGGGCCCCGGAGGAAGGGCCGGCGCTGCGGCTGCGGAGGCGCTGCTGCAGCAGGACCAGACGGGCGGGGCTCGGGCCTGGCATCCTTGCAGCGGTCCTGCCCGCTCCACCGAGCGCGCGTGTACCGCCCCTGCCGTGCCTGCGACCCCGCTCGCTCCGCCCGTGCCGCTGGCCCCAGATCACCGAGTCGCAGCTGCGCGACTTCCTTAACAAGGCGCCGCCGCCCAGCACCCAGTGCTGCGACGCCACCGTCAAGTTCAACAACGAGGTGGGCGGTTGGTGGTTGGCTTTTAGGGTGGTTAGGTGGTTGGGTTTTTGGGGTTGCTGGGTAGTTGGGCGGGTCGTGGGCAGCCTCACGTTTATGATAAACTAGAACGAAGTCAAAGTAGGAATATCTGTAACCTGCGAAAACGTGAATTTATCGATATCTCCTGCGTAGTCTGGGATGTAAGGTGACGGCAGGCAGGCCACAAGGCCGAAGACAGGAGTGCGGCTGTGCGGCATACCTGAGCGCG